>JAXIVJ010004846.1:15000-25000 GCA_036785665.1 Chirona hameri
CCCGGAGGCGGTGTAGTATGCCCGGAGGCGGTGTTGTATGCCCGGAGGCGGTGTGGTATGCCCGGAGGCGGTGTAGTATGCCCGGAGGCGGTGTTGTATGCCCGGAGGCGGTGTGGTATGCCCGGAGGCCGTACAACACCGCCTCCGGGCATGATGATGATAATGATGATGATGATGATGATGATGATGATGATGATGATGATGATGATGATGATGATGATGATGATGATGATGATGATGATGATGATGATGATGATGATGATGATGATGATGATGATGATGATGATGATGATGATGATGATGATGATGATGATGATGATGATGATGATGTTGCTGATGATGATGTTGCTGATGATGATGTTGCTGATGATGATGTTGTTGATGATGTTGCTGATGATGTTGCTGATGATGTTGCTGATGATGTTGCTGATGATGTTGATGATGATGTTGATGATGATGTTGATGATGATGTTGATGATGATGTTGATGATGATGTTGATGATGATGTTGCTGATGATGTTGCTGATGATGTTGCTGATGATGTTGCTGATGATGTTTCTGATGATGTTGCTGGTGATGTTGCTGATGATGTTGCTGATGATGTTGCTGATGATGACGTGAGACGGTGTGGTATGCCCGGAGGCGGTGTGGTATGCCCGGAGGCGGTACAACACCGCCTCCAGGCATGATGATGATAATGATGATGATGATGATGATGATGATGATGATGATGATGATGATGATGATGATGATGATGATGATGATGATGATGATGATGATGATGATGATGATGATGATGATGAGGATGATGATGATGATGATGATGATGATGATGATGATGATGATGATGATGATGATGATGATGATGATGATGATGTTGCTGATCATGATGTTGCTGATGATGATGTTGCTGATGATGATGTTGTTGATGATGTTGCTGATGATGTTGCTGATGATGTTGCTGATGATGTTGCTGATGATGTTGATGATGATGTTGATGATGATGTTGATGATGATGTTGATGATGATGTTGATGATGATGTTGCTGATGATGTTGCTGATGATGTTGCTGATGATGTTGCTGATGATGTTGCTGATGATGTTGCTGGTGATGTTGCTGATGATGTTGCTGATGATGTTGCTGATGATGACGTGAGACGGTGTGGTATGCCCGGAGGCGGTGTTGTATGCCCGGAGGCGGTGTTGTATGCCCGGAGGCGGTGTGGTATGCCCGGAGGCGGTGTTGTATGCCCGGAGGCGGTGTTGTATGCCCGGAGGCGGTGTGGTATGCCCGGAGGCGGTGTTGTATGCCCGGAGGCGGTGTTGTATGCCCTGAGGCGGTCTGGTATGCCCGGAGGCGGTGTAGTATGCCCGGAGGCGGTGTTGTATGCCCGGAGGTGGTGTGGTATGCCCGGAGGCGGTGCAGTATGCCCGGAGGCGGTGTTGTATGCCCGGAGGCGGTGTGGTATGCCCGGAGGCGGTGTAGTATGCCCGGAGGCGGTGTTGTATGCCCGGAGGCGGTGTGGTATGCCCGGAGGCGGTGTAGTATGCCCGGAGGCGGTGTTGTATGCCCGGAGGCGGTGTGGTATGCCCGGAGGCGGTACAACACCGCCTCCGGGCATGATGATGATGATGATGATGATGATGATGATGATGATGATGATGATGATGATGATGATGATGATGATGATGATGATGATGATGATGATGATGATGATGATGATGATGATGATGATGATGATGATGATGATGATGATGATGATGATGATGATGATGATGATGATGATGATGATGATGATGATGATGATGATGATGATGATGTTGCTGATGATGATGTTGCTGATGATGATGTTGCTGATGATGATGTTGTTGATGATGTTGCTGATGATGTTGCTGATGATGTTGCTGATGATGTTGCTGATGATGTTGATGATGATGTTGATGATGATGTTGATGATGATGTTGATGATGATGTTGATGATGATGTTGCTGATGATGTTGCTGATGATGTTGCTGATGATGTTGCTGATGATGTTGCTGATGATGTTGCTGGTGATGTTCCTGATGATGTTGCTGATGATGTTGCTGATGATGACGTGAGACGGTGTGGTATGCCCGGAGGCGGTGTTGTATGCCCGGAGGCGGTGTTGTATGCCCGGAGGCGGTGTGGTATGCCCGGAGGCGGTGTTGTATGCCCGGAGGCGGTGTTGTATGCCCGGAGGCGGTGTGGTATGCCCGGAGGCGGTGTTGTATGCCCGGAGGCGGTGTTGTATGCCCTGAGGCGGTCTGGTATGCCCGGAGGCGGTGTAGTATGCCCGGAGGCGGTGTTGTATGCCCGGAGGCGGTGTGGTATGCCCGGAGGCGGTGCAGTATGCCCGGATGCGGTGTTGTATGCCCGGAGGCGGTGTGGTATGCCCGGGGGCGGTGTAGTATGCCCGGAGGCGGTGTTGTATGCCCGGAGGCGGTGTGGTATGCCCGGAGGCGGTGTAGTATGCCCGGAGGCGGTGTTGTATGCCCGGAGGCGGTGTGGTATGCCCGGAGGCGGTACAACACCGCCTCCGGGCATGATGATGATAATGATGATGATGATGATGATGATGATGATGATGATGATGATGATGATGATGATGATGATGATGATGATGATGATGATGATGATGATGATGATGATGATGATGATGATGATGATGATGATGATGATGATGATGATGATGATGATGATGATGATGATGATGATGATGATGATGATGATGATGATGATGATGATGATGATGATGATGATGATGATGATGATGATGATGATGATGATGATGATGATGATGTTGCTGATGATGATGTTGCTGATGATGATGTTGCTGATGATGATGTTGTTGATGATGTTGCTGATGATGTTGCTGATGATGTTGTTGATGATGTTGCTGATGATGTTGATGATGATGTTGATGATGATGTTGATGATGATGTTGATGATGATGTTGATGATGATGTTGATGATGATGTTGATGATGATGTTGATGATGATGTTGATGTTGATGATGATGTTAATGATGATGTTGATGATGATGTTGATGATGATGTTGCTGATGATGTTGCTGATGATGTTGCTGATGATGTTGCTGGTGATGTTGCTGATGATGTTGCTGATGATGTTGCTGATGATGTTGCTGATGATGACGTGAGACGGTGTGGTATGCCCGTTTGCGGTGTTGTATGCCCGGAGGCGGTGTTGCATGCCCGGAGGCGGTGTGGTATGCCCGGAGGCGGTGTTGTATGCCCGGAGGCGGTGTTGTATGCCCGGAGGCGGTGTAGTATGCCCGGAGGCGGTGTAGTATGCCCGGAGGCGGTGTTGTATGCCCGGAGGCGGTGTGGTATGCCCGGAGGCGGTGTAGTATGCCCGGAGGCGGTGTTGTATGCCCGGAGGCGGTGTGGTATGCCCGGAGGCGGTACAACACCGCCTCCGGGCATGATGATGATAATGATGATGATGATGATGATGATGATGATGATGATGATGATGATGATGATGATGATGATGATGATGATGATGATGATGATGATGATGATGATGATGATGATGATGATGATGATGATGATGATGATGATGATGATGATGATGATGATGATGATGATGATGATGATGATGATGATGATGATGTTGCTGATGATGATGTTGCTGATGATGATGTTGCTGATGATGATGTTGTTGATGATGTTGCTGATGATGTTGCTGATGATGTTGCTGATGATGTTGCTGATGATGTTGATGATGATGTTGATGATGATGTTGATGATGATGTTGATGATGATGTTGATGATGATGTTGCTGATGATGTTGCTGATGATGTTGCTGATGATGTTGCTGATGATGTTGCTGATGATGTTGCTGGTGATGTTGCTGATGATGTTGCTGATGATGTTGCTGATGATGACGTGAGACGGTGTGGTATGCCCGGAGGCGGTGTTGTATGCCCGGAGGCGGTGTTGTATGCCCGGAGGCGGTGTGGTATGCCCGGAGGCGGTGTTGTATGCCCGGAGGCGGTGTTGTATGCCCGGAGGCGGTGTGGTATGCCCGGAGGCGGTGTTGTATGCCCGGAGGCGGTGTTGTATGCCCTGAGGCGGTCTGGTATGCCCGGAGGCGGTGTAGTATGCCCGGAGGCGGTGTTGTATGCCCGGAGGCGGTGTGGTATGCCCGGAGGCGGTGCAGTATGCCCGGAGGCGGTGTTGTATGCCCGGAGGCGGTGTGGTATGCCCGGAGGCGGTGTAGTATGCCCGGAGGCGGTGTTGTATGCCCGGAGGCGGTGTGGTATGCCCGGAGGCGGTGTAGTATGCCCGGAGGCGGTGTTGTATGCCCGGAGGCGGTGTGGTATGCCCGGAGGCGGTACAACACCGCCTCCGGGCATGATGATGATAATGATGATGATGATGATGATGATGATGATGATGATGATGATGATGATGATGATGATGATGATGATGATGATGATGATGATGATGATGATGATGATGATGATGATGATGATGATGATGATGATGATGATGATGATGATGATGATGATGATGATGATGATGATGATGATGATGATGATGATGATGTTGCTGATGATGATGTTGCTGATGATGATGTTGCTGATGATGATGTTGTTGATGATGTTGCTGATGATGTTGCTGATGATGTTGCTGATGATGTTGCTGATGATGTTGATGATGATGTTGATGATGATGTTGATGATGATGTTGATGATGATGTTGATGATGATGTTGATGATGATGTTGATGATGATGTTGCTGATGATGTTGCTGATGATGTTGCTGATGATGTTGCTGATGATGTTGCTGGTGATGTTGCTGATGATGTTGCTGATGATGTTGCTGATGATGACGTGAGACGGTGTGGTATGCCCGGAGGCGGTGTTGTATGCCCGGAGGCGGTGTTGTATGCCCGGAGGCGGTGTGGTATGCCCGGAGGCGGTGTTGTATGCCCGGAGGCGGTGTTGTATGCCCGGAGGCGGTGTGGTATGCCCGGAGGCGGTGTTGTATGCCCGGAGGCGGTGTTGTATGCCCTGAGGCGGTCTGGTATGCCCGGAGGCGGTGTAGTATGCCCGGAGGCGGTGTTGTATGCCCGGAGGCGGTGTGGTATGCCCGGAGGCGGTGCAGTATGCCCGGAGGCGGTGTTGTATGCCCGGAGGCGGTGTTGTATGCCCGGAGGCGGTGTAGTATGCCCGGAGGCGGTGTTGTATGCCCGGAGGCGGTGTGGTATGCCCGGAAGCGGTGTAGTATGCCCGGAGGCGGTGTTGTATGCCCGGAGGCGGTGTGGTATGCCCGGAGGCGGTACAACACCGCCTCCAGGCATGATGATGATAATGATGATGATGATGATGATGATGATGATGATGATGATGATGATGATGATGATGATGATGATGATGATGATGATGATGATGATGATGATGATGATGATGATGATGATGATGATGATGATGATGAGGATGATGATGATGATGATGATGATGATGATGATGATGATGATGATGATGATGATGATGATGATGATGATGATGTTGCTGATGATGATGTTGCTGATGATGATGTTGCTGATGATGATGTTGTTGATGATGTTGCTGATGATGTTGCTGATGATGTTGCTGATGATGTTGCTGATGATGTTGATGATGATGTTGATGATGATGTTGATGATGATGTTGATGATGATGTTGATGATGATGTTGCTGATGATGTTGCTGATGATGTTGCTGATGATGTTGCTGATGATGTTGCTGATGATGTTGCTGGTGATGTTGCTGATGATGTTGCTGATGATGTTGCTGATGATGACGTGAGACGGTGTGGTATGCCCGGAGGCGGTGTTGTATGCCCGGAGGCGGTGTTGTATGCCCGGAGGCGGTGTGGTATGCCCGGAGGCGGTGTTGTATGCCCGGAGGCGGTGTTGTATGCCCGGAGGCGGTGTGGTATGCCCGGAGGCGGTGTTGTATGCCCGGAGGCGGTGTTGTATGCCCTGAGGCGGTCTGGTATGCCCGGAGGCGGTGTAGTATGCCCGGAGGCGGTGTTGTATGCCCGGAGGCGGTGTGGTATGCCCGGAGGCGGTGCAGTATGCCCGGAGGCGGTGTTGTATGCCCGGAGGCGGTGTGGTATGCCCGGAGGCGGTGTAGTATGCCCGGAGGCGGTGTTGTATGCCCGGAGGCGGTGTGGTATGCCCGGAGGCGGTGTAGTATGCCCGGAGGCGGTGTTGTATGCCCGGAGGCGGTGTGGTATGCCCGGAGGCGGTACAACACCGCCTCCGGGCATGATGATGATAATGATGATGATGATGATGATGATGATGATGATGATGATGATGATGATGATGATGATGATGATGATGATGATGATGATGATGATGATGATGATGATGATGATGATGATGATGATGATGATGATGATGATGATGATGATGATGATGATGATGATGATGATGATGATGATGATGATGATGATGATGATGATGATGATGATGATGATGATGATGATGATGTTGCTGATGATGATGTTGCTGATGATGATGTTACTGATGATGATGTTGTTGATGATGTTGCTGATGATGTTGCTGATGATGTTGCTGATGATGTTGCTGATGATGTTGATGATGATGTTGATGATGATGTTGATGATGATGTTGATGATGATGTTGATGATGATGTTGATGATGATGTTGATGATGATGTTGATGATGATGTTGATGATGATGTTGATGTTGATGATGATGTTAATGATGATGTTGATGATGATGTTGATGATGATGTTGCTGATGATGTTGCTGATGATGTTGCTGATGATGTTGCTGGTGATGTTGCTGATGATGTTGCTGATGATGTTGCTGATGATGTTGCTGATGATGACGTGAGACGGTGTGGTATGCCCGTTTGCGGTGTTGTATGCCCGGAGGCGGTGTTGCATGCCCGGAGGCGGTGTGGTATGCCCGGAGGCGGTGTTGTATGCCGGGAGGCGGTGTTGTATGCCCGGAGGCGGTGTAGTATGCCCGGAGGCGGTGTAGTATGCCCGGAGGCGGTGTTGTATGCCCGGAGGCGGTGTGGTATGCCCGGAGGCGGTGTAGTATGCCCGGAGGCGGTGTTGTATGCCCGGAGGCGGTGTGGTATGCCCGGAGGCGGTACAACACCGCCTCCGGGCATGATGATGATAATGATGATGATGATGATGATGATGATGATGATGATGATGATGATGATGATGATGATGATGATGATGATGATGATGATGATGATGATGATGATGATGATGATGATGATGATGATGATGATGATGATGATGATGATGATGATGATGATGATGATGATGATGATGTTGCTGATGATGATGTTGCTGATGATGATGTTGCTGATGATGATGTTGTTGATGATGTTGCTGATGATGTTGCTGATGATGTTGCTGATGATGTTGCTGATGATGTTGATGATGATGTTGATGATGATGTTGATGATGATGTTGATGATGATGTTGATGATGATGTTGCTGATGATGTTGCTGATGATGTTGCTGATGATGTTGCTGATGATGTTGCTGATGATGTTGCTGGTGATGTTGCTGATGATGTTGCTGATGATGTTGCTGATGATGTTGCTGATGATGACGTGAGACGGTGTGGTATGCCCGGAGGCGGTGTTGTATGCCCGGAGGCGGTGTTGTATGCCCGGAGGCGGTGTGGTATGCCCGGAGGCGGTGTTGTATGCCCGGAGGCGGTGTTGTATGCCCGGAGGCGGTGTGGTATGCCCGGAGGCGGTGTTGTATGCCCGGAGGCGGTGTTGTATGCCCTGAGGCGGTCTGGTATGCCCGGAGGCGGTGTAGTATGCCCGGAGGCGGTGTTGTATGCCCGGAGGCGGTGTGGTATGCCCGGAGGCGGTGCAGTATGCCCGTAGGCGGTGTTGTATGCCCGGAGGCGGTGTGGTATGCCCGGAGGCGGTGTAGTATGCCCGGAGGCGGTGTTGTATGCCCGGAGGCGGTGTGGTATGCCCGGAGGCGGTGTAGTATGCCCGGAGGCGGTGTTGTATGCCCGGAGGCGGTGTGGTATGCCCGGAGGCGGTACAACACCGCCTCCGGGCATGATGATGATAATGATGATGATGATGATGATGATGATGATGATGATGATGATGATGATGATGATGATGATGATGATGATGATGATGATGATGATGATGATGATGATGATGATGATGATGATGATGATGATGATGATGATGATGATGATGATGATGATGATGATGATGATGATGATGATGATGATGATGATGATGATGATGATGATGATGTTGCTGATGATGATGTTGCTGATGATGATGTTGCTGATGATGATGTTGTTGATGATGTTGCTGATGATGTTGCTGATGATGTTGCTGATGATGTTGCTGATGATGTTGATGATGATGTTGATGATGATGTTGATGATGATGTTGATGATGATGTTGATGATGATGTTGATGATGATGTTGCTGATGATGTTGCTGATGATGTTGCTGATGATGTTGCTGATGATGTTGCTGATGATGTTGCTGGTGATGTTGCTGATGATGTTGCTGATGATGTTGCTGATGATGACGTGAGACGGTGGGGTATGCCCGGAGGCGGTGTTGTATGCCCGGAGGCGGTGTTGTATGCCCGGAGGCGGTGTGGTATGCCCGGAGGCGGTGTTGTATGCCCGGAGGCGGTGTTGTATGCCCGGAGGCGGTGTGGTATGCCCGGAGGCGGTGTTGTATGCCCGGAGGCGGTGTTGTATGCCCTGAGGCGGTCTGGTATGCCCGGAGGCGGTGTAGTATGCCCGGAGGCGGTGTTGTATGCCCGGAGGCGGTGTGGTATGCCCGGAGGCGGTGCAGTATGCCCGGAGGCGGTGTTGTATGCCCGGAGGCGGTGTTGTATGCCCGGAGGCGGTGTAGTATGCCCGGAGGCGGTGTTGTATGCCCGGAGGCGGTGTGGTATGCCCGGAAGCGGTGTAGTATGCCCGGAGGCGGTGTTGTATGCCCGGAGGCGGTGTGGTATGCCCGGAGGCGGTACAACACCGCCTCCAGGCATGATGATGATAATGATGATGATGATGATGATGATGATGATGATGATGATGATGATGATGATGATGATGATGATGATGATGATGATGATGATGATGATGATGATGATGATGAGGATGATGAGGATGATGATGATGATGATGATGATGATGATGATGATGATGATGATGATGATGATGATGATGATGATGATGATGATGATGATGTTCCTGATGATGATGTTGCTGATGATGATGTTGCTGATGATGATGTTGTTGATGATGTTGCTGATGATGTTGCTGATGATGTTGCTGATGATGTTGCTGATGATGTTGATGATGATGTTGATGATGATGTTGATGATGATGTTGATGATGATGTTGATGATGATGTTGATGATGATGTTGCTGATGATGTTGCTGATGATGTTGCTGATGATGTTGCTGATGATGTTGCTGATGATGTTGCTGGTGATGTTGCTGATGATGTTGCTGATGATGTTGCTGATGATGACGTGAGAAGGTGTGGTATGCCCGGAGGCGGTGTTGTATGCCCGGAGGCGGTGTTGTATGCCCGGAGGCGGTGTGGTATGCCCGGAGGCGGTGTTGTATGCCCGGAGGCGGTGTTGTATGCCCGGAGGCGGTGTGGTATGCCCGGAGGCGGTGTTGTATGCCCGGAGGCGGTGTTGTATGCCCTGAGGCGGTCTGGTATGCCCGGAGGCGGTGTAGTATGCCCGGAGGCGGTGTTGTATGCCCGGAGGCGGTGTGGTATGCCCGGAGGCGGTGCAGTATGCCCGGAGGCGGTGTTGTATGCCCGGAGGCGGTGTGGTATGCCCGGAGGCGGTGTAGTATGCCCGGAGGCGGTGTTGTATGCCCGGAGGCGGTGTGGTATGCCCGGAGGCGGTGTAGTATGCCCGGAGGCGGTGTTGTATGCCCGGAGGCGGTGTG
>JAXIVJ010004846.1:37500-47500 GCA_036785665.1 Chirona hameri
GCGGTGTTGTATGCCCGGAGGCGGTGTGGTATGCCCGGAGGCGGTGTTGTATGCCCGGAGGCGGTGTTGTATGCCCGGAGGCGGTGTAGTATGCCCGGAGGCGGTGTAGTATGCCCGGAGGCGGTGTTGTATGCCCGGAGGCGGTGTGGTATGCCCGGAGGCGGTGTAGTATGCCCGGAGGCGGTGTTGTATGCCCGGAGGCGGTGTGGTATGCCCGGAGGCGGTGTAGTATGCCCGGAGGCGGTGTTGTATGCCCGGAGGCGGTGTGGTATGCCCGGATGCGGTACAACACCGCCTCCGGGCATGATGATGATGATGATGATGATGATGATGATGATGATGATGATGATGATGATGATGATGATGATGATGATGATGATGATGATGATGATGATGATGATGTTGCTGATGATGATGTTGCTGAGGATGATGTTGCTGATGATGATGTTGCTGATGAGGATGTTGCTGATGATGATGTTGCGGATGATGATGTTGCTGATGATGATGTTGATGTTGATGTTGCTGATGATGTTGATGATGATGTTGCTGATGATGTTGCTGAAGATGTTGATGATGATGTTGATGATGATGTTGATGATGATGTTGATGATGATGTTGATGATGATGTTGATGATGATGTTGCTGATGATGTTGCTGATGATGTTGCTGATGATGTTGCTGATGATGACGTGAGACGGTGTGGTATGCCCGGAGGCGGTGTTGTATGCCCGGAAGCGGTGTTGTATGCCCGGAGGCGGTGTGGTATGCCCGGAGGCGGTGTTGTATGCCCGGAGGCGGTGTTGTATGCCCGGAGGCGGTGTGGTATGCCCGGAGGCGGTGTAGTATGCCCGGAGGCGGTGTTGTATGCCCGGAGGCGGTGTGGTATGCCCGGAGGCGGTGTAGTATGCCCGGAGGCGGTGTTGTATGCCCGGAGGCGGTGTGGTATGCCCGGAGGCGGTGTAGTTTGCCCGGAGGCGGTGTTGTATGCCCGGAGGCGGTGTGGTATGCCCGGAGGCGGTGTAGTATGCCCGGAGGCGGTGTTGTATGCCCGGAGGCGGTGTGGTATGCCCGGAGGCGGTACAACACCGCCTCCGGGCATGATGATGATGATAATGATGATGATGATGATGATGATGATGATGATGATGATGATGATGATGATGATGATGATGATGATGATGATGATGATGATGATGATGATGATGATGATGATGATGATGATGATGATGATGATGATGATGATGATGATGATGATGATGATGATGATGATGATGATGATGATGATGATGATGATGATGATGATGATGATGATGATGATGATGATGATGATGATGATGATGATGATGATGATGATGATGAAGATGATGATGATGATGATGATGATGATGATGTTGCTGATGATGATGTTGCTGATGATGATGTTGCTGATGATGATGTTGTTGATGATGTTGCTCATGATGTTGATGATGATGTTGCTGATTATTGCTGATGATGTTGATGATGATGTTGATGATGATGTTGATGATGATGTTGATGATGATGTTGATGATGATGTTGATGATGATGTTGATGATGATGTTGATGATGATGTTGATGATGATGTTCATGATGATGTTGATGTTGATGATGATGTTGATGATGATGTTGATGATGATGTTGATGATGATGTTGATGATGATGTTGCTGATGATGTTGCTGATGATGTTGCTGATGATGTTGCTGATGATGTTGCTGATTATGTTGCTGGTGATGATGCTGATGATGTTGCTGATGATGTTGCTGATGATGACGTGAGACGGTGTGGTATGCCCGGAGGCGGTGTTGTATGCCCGGAGGCGGTGTTGTATGCCCGGAGGCGGTGTGGCATGCCCGGAGGCGGTGTTGTATGCCCGGAGGCGGTGTGGTATGCCCGGAGGCGGTGTTGTATGCCCGGAGGCGGTGTTGTATGCCCTCAGGCGGTCTGGTATGCCCGGAGGCGGTGTAGTATGCCCGGAGGCGGTGTTGTATGCCCGGAGGCGGTGTGGTATGCCCGGAGGCGGTGCAGTATGCCCGGAGGCGGTGTTGTATGCCCGGAGGCGGTGTGGTATGCCCGGAGGCGGTGTAGTATGCCCGGAGGCGGTGTTGTATGCCCGGAGGCGGTGTGGTATGCCCGGAGGCGGTGTAGTATGCCCGGAGGCGGTGTTGTATGCCCGGAGGCGGTGTGGTATGCCCGGAGGCGGTACAACACCGCCTCCGGGCATGATGATGATAATGATGATGATGATGATGATGATGATGATGATGATGATGATGATGATGATGATGATGATGATGATGATGATGATGATGATGATGATGATGATGATGATGATGATGATGATGATGATGATGATGATGATGATGATGATGATGATGATGATGATGATGATGATGATGATGATGATGATGATGATGATGATGATGATGATGATGATGATGATGTTGCTGATGATGATGTTGCTGATGATGATGTTGCTGATGATGATGTTGTTGATGATGTTGCTGATGATGTTGCTGATGATGTTGCTGATGATGTTGCTGATGATGTTGATGATGATGTTGATGATGATGTTGATGATGATGTTGATGATGATGTTGATGATGATGTTGATGATGATGTTGATGATGATGTTGATGATGATGTTGATGTTGATGATGATGTTAATGATGATGTTGATGATGATGTTGATGACGATGTTGCTGATGATGTTGCTGATGATGTTGCTGATGATGTTGCTGGTGATGTTGCTGATGATGTTGCTGATGATGTTGCTGATGATGTTGCTGATGATGACGTGAGACGGTGTGGTATGCCCGTTTGCGGTGTTGTATGCCCGGAGGCGGTGTTGTATGCCCGGAGGCGGTGTGGTATGCCCGGAGGCGGTGTTGTATGCCCGGAGGCGGTGTTGTATGCCCGGAGGCGGTGTGGTATGCCCGGAGGCGGTGTAGTATGCCCGGAGGCGGTGTTGTATGCCCGGAGGCGGTGTGGTATGCCCGGAGGCGGTGTAGTATGCCCGGAGGCGGTGTTGTATGCCCGGAGGCGGTGTGGTATGCCCGGAGGCGGTACAACACCGCCTCCGGGCATGATGATGATAATGATGATGATGATGATGATGATGATGATGATGATGATGATGATGATGATGATGATGATGATGATGATGATGATGATGATGATGATGATGATGATGATGATGATGATGATGATGATGATGATGATGATGATGATGATGATGATGATGATGATGATGATGATGATGATGATGCTGATGATGACGTGAGACGGTGTGGTATGCCCGGAGGCGGTGTTGTATGCCCGGAGGCGGTGTTGTATGCCCGGAGGCGGTGTGGTATGCCCGGAGGCGGTGTTGTATGCCCGGAGGCGGTGTTGTATGCCCGGAGGCGGTGTGGTATGCCCGGAGGCGGTGTTGTATGCCCGGAGGCGGTGTTGTATGCCCTGAGGCGGTCTGGTATGCCCGGAGGCGGTGTAGTATGCCCGGAGGCGGTGTTGTATGCCCGGAGGCGGTGTGGTATGCCCGGAGGCGGTGCAGTATGCCCGGAGGCGGTGTTGTATGCCCGGAGGCGGTGTTGTATGCCCGGAGGCGGTGTAGTATGCCCGGAGGCGGTGTTGTATGCCCGGAGGCGGTGTGGTATGCCCGGAAGCGGTGTAGTATGCCCGGAGGCGGTGTTGTATGCCCGGAGGCGGTGTGGTATGCCCGGAGGCGGTACAACACCGCCTCCAGGCATGATGATGATAATGATGATGATGATGATGATGATGATGATGATGATGATGATGATGATGATGATGATGATGATGATGATGATGATGATGATGATGATGATGATGATGATGATGATGATGATGATGAGGATGATGATGATGATGATGATGATGATGATGATGATGATGATGATGATGATGATGATGATGATGATGATGATGTTGCTGATGATGATGTTGCTGATGATGATGTTGCTGATGATGATGTTGTTGATGATGTTGCTGATGATGTTGCTGATGATGTTGCTGATGATGTTGCTGATGATGTTGATGATGATGTTGATGATGATGTTGATGATGATGTTGATGATGATGTTGATGATGATGTTGCTGATGATGTTGCTGATGATGTTGCTGATGATGTTGCTGATGATGTTGCTGATGATGTTGCTGGTGATGTTGCTGATGATGTTGCTGATGATGTTGCTGATGATGACGTGATACGGTGTGGTATGCCCGGAGGCGGTGTTGTATGCCCGGAGGCGGTGTTGTATGCCCGGAGGCGGTGTGGTATGCCCGGAGGCGGTGTTGTATGCCCGGAGGCGGTGTTGTATGCCCGGAGGCGGTGTGGTATGCCCGGAGGCGGTGTTGTATGCCCGGAGGCGGTGTTGTATGCCCTGAGGCGGTCTGGTATGCCCGGAGGCGGTGTAGTATGCCCGGAGGCGGTGTTGTATGCCCGGAGGCGGTGTGGTATGCCCGGAGGCGGTGCAGTATGCCCGGAGGCGGTGTTGTATGCCCGGAGGCGGTGTGGTATGCCCGGAGGCGGTGTAGTATGCCCGGAGGCGGTGTTGTATGCCCGGAGGCGGTGTGGTATGCCCGGAGGCGGTGTAGTATGCCCGGAGGCGGTGTTGTATGCCCGGAGGCGGTGTGGTATGCCCGGAGGCGGTACAACACCGCCTCCGGGCATGATGATGATAATGATGATGATGATGATGATGATGATGATGATGATGATGATGATGATGATGATGATGATGATGATGATGATGATGATGATGATGATGATGATGATGATGATGATGAGGATGATGATGATGATGATGATGATGATGATGATGATGATGATGATGATGATGATGATGATGATGATGATGATGTTGCTGATGATGATGTTGCTGATGATGATGTTGCTGATGATGATGTTGTTGATGATGTTGCTGATGATGTTGCTGATGATGTTGCTGATGATGTTGCTGATGATGTTGATGATGATGTTGATGATGATGTTGATGATGATGTTGATGATGATGTTGATGATGATGTTGCTGATGATGTTGCTGATGATGTTGCTGATGATGTTGCTGATGATGTTGCTGATGATGTTGCTGGTGATGTTGCTGATGATGTTGCTGATGATGTTGCTGATGATGACGTGATACGGTGTGGTATGCCCGGAGGCGGTGTTGTATGCCCGGAGGCGGTGTTGTATGCCCGGAGGCGGTGTGGTATGCCCGGAGGCGGTGTTGTATGCCCGGAGGCGGTGTTGTATGCCCGGAGGCGGTGTGGTATGCCCGGAGGCGGTGTTGTATGCCCGGAGGCGGTGTTGTATGCCCTGAGGCGGTCTGGTATGCCCGGAGGCGGTGTAGTATGCCCGGAGGCGGTGTTGTATGCCCGGAGGCGGTGTGGTATGCCCGGAGGCGGTGCAGTATGCCCGGAGGCGGTGTTGTATGCCCGGAGGCGGTGTGGTATGCCCGGAGGCGGTGTAGTATGCCCGGAGGCGGTGTTGTATGCCCGGAGGCGGTGTGGTATGCCCGGAGGCGGTGTAGTATGCCCGGAGGCGGTGTTGTATGCCCGGAGGCGGTGTGGTATGCCCGGAGGCGGTACAACACCGCCTCCGGGCATGATGATGATAATGATGATGATGATGATGATGATGATGATGATGATGATGATGATGATGATGATGATGATGATGATGATGATGATGATGATGATGATGATGATGATGATGATGATGATGATGATGATGATGATGATGATGATGATGATGATGATGATGATGATGATGATGATGATGATGATGATGATGATGATGATGATGATGATGATGATGATGATGATGATGATGATGATGATGATGATGATGTTGCTGATGATGATGTTGCTGATGATGATGTTGCTGATGATGATGTTGTTGATGATGTTGCTGATGATGTTGCTGATGATGTTGCTGATGATGTTGCTGATGATGTTGATGATGATGTTGATGATGATGTTGATGATGATGTTGATGATGATGTTGATGATGATGTTGATGATGATGTTGCTGATGATGTTGCTGATGATGTTGCTGATGATGTTGCTGATGATGTTGCTGATGATGTTGCTGGTGATGTTGCTGATGATGTTGCTGATGATGTTGCTGATGATGACGTGAGACGGTGGGGTATGCCCGGAGGCGGTGTTGTATGCCCGGAGGCGGTGTTGTATGCCCGGAGGCGGTGTGGTATGCCCGGAGGCGGTGTTGTATGCCCGGAGGCGGTGTTGTATGCCCGGAGGCGGTGTGGTATGCCCGGAGGCGGTGTTGTATGCCCGGAGGCGGTGTTGTATGCCCTGAGGCGGTCTGGTATGCCCGGAGGCGGTGTAGTATGCCCGGAGGCGGTGTTGTATGCCCGGAGGCGGTGTGGTATGCCCGGAGGCGGTGCAGTATGCCCGGAGGCGGTGTTGTATGCCCGGAGGCGGTGTTGTATGCCCGGAGGCGGTGTAGTATGCCCGGAGGCGGTGTTGTATGCCCGGAGGCGGTGTGGTATGCCCGGAAGCGGTGTAGTATGCCCGGAGGCGGTGTTGTATGCCCGGAGGCGGTGTGGTATGCCCGGAGGCGGTACAACACCGCCTCCAGGCATGATGATGATAATGATGATGATGATGATGATGATGATGATGATGATGATGATGATGATGATGATGATGATGATGATGATGATGATGATGATGATGATGATGATGATGATGATGATGAGGATGATGATGATGATGATGATGATGATGATGATGATGATGATGATGATGATGATGATGATGATGATGATGATGATGTTGCTGATGATGATGTTGCTGATGATGATGTTGCTGATGATGATGTTGTTGATGATGTTGCTGATGATGTTGCTGATGATGTTGCTGATGATGTTGCTGATGATGTTGATGATGATGTTGATGATGATGTTGATGATGATGTTGATGATGATGTTGATGATGATGTTGCTGATGATGTTGCTGATGATGTTGCTGATGATGTTGCTGATGATGTTGCTGATGATGTTGCTGGTGATGTTGCTGATGATGTTGCTGATGATGTTGCTGATGATGACGTGAGAAGGTGTGGTATGCCCGGAGGCGGTGTTGTATGCCCGGAGGCGGTGTTGTATGCCCGGAGGCGGTGTGGTATGCCCGGAGGCGGTGTTGTATGCCCGGAGGCGGTGTTGTATGCCCGGAGGCGGTGTGGTATGCCCGGAGGCGGTGTTGTATGCCCGGAGGCGGTGTTGTATGCCCTGAGGCGGTCTGGTATGCCCGGAGGCGGTGTAGTATGCCCGGAGGCGGTGTTGTATGCCCGGAGGCGGTGTGGTATGCCCGGAGGCGGTGCAGTATGCCCGGAGGCGGTGTTGTATGCCCGGAGGCGGTGTGGTATGCCCGGAGGCGGTGTAGTATGCCCGGAGGCGGTGTTGTATGCCCGGAGGCGGTGTGGTATGCCCGGAGGCGGTGTAGTATGCCCGGAGGCGGTGTTGTATGCCCGGAGGCGGTGTGGTATGCCCGGAGGCGGTACAACACCGCCTCCGGGCATGATGATGATAATGATGATGATGATGATGATGATGATGATGATGATGATGATGATGATGATGATGATGATGATGATGATGATGATGATGATGATGATGATGATGATGATGATGATGATGATGATGATGATGATGATGATGATGATGATGATGATGATGATGATGATGATGATGATGATGATGATGATGATGATGTTGCTGATGATGATGTTGCTGATGACGATGTTGCTGATGATGATGTTGTTGATGATGTTGCTGATGATGTTGCTGATGATGTTGCTGATGATGTTGCTGATGATGTTGATGATGATGTTGATGATGATGTTGATGATGATGTTGATGATGATGTTGATGATGATGTTGCTGATGATGTTGCTGATGATGTTGCTGATGATGTTGCTGATGATGTTGCTGATGATGTTGCTGGTGATGTTGCTGATGATGTTGCTGATGATGTTGCTGATGATGACGTGAGACGGTGTGGTATGCCCGGAGGCGGTGTTGTATGCCCGGAGGCGGTGTTGTATGCCCGGAGGCGGTGTGGTGTGCCCGGAGGCGGTGTTGTATGCCCGGAGGCGGTGTTGTATGCCCGGAGGCGGTGTGGTATGCCCGGAGGCGGTGTTGTATGCCCGGAGGCGGTGTTGTATGCCCTGAGGCGGTCTGGTATGCCCGGAGGCGGTGTAGTATGCCCGGAGGCGGTGTTGTATGCCCGGAGGCGGTGCAGTATGCCCGGAGGCGGTGTTGTATGCCCGGAGGCGGTGTGGTATGCCCGGAGGCGGTGTAGTATGCCCGAAGGCGGTGTGGTATGCCCGGAGGCGGTGTGGTATGCCCGGAGGCGGTGTAGTATGCCCGGAGGCGGTGTTGTATGCCCGGAGGCGGTGTGGTATGCCCGGAGGCGGTACAACACCGCCTCCGGGCATGATGATGATAATGATGATGATGATGATGATGATGATGATGATGATGATGATGATGATGATGATGATGATGTTGCTGGTGATGTTGCTGATGATGTTGATGATGATGTTGATGATGATGTTGATGTTGATGATGATGTTAATGATGATGTTGATGATGATGTTGATGATGATGTTGCTGATGATGTTGCTGATGATGTTGCTGATGATGTTGCTGGTGATGTTGCTGATGATGTTGCTGATGATGTTGCTGATGATGTTGCTGATGATGACGTGAGACGGTGTGGTATGCCCGTTTGCGGTGTTGTATGCCCGGAGGCGGTGTTGCATGCCCGGAGGCGGTGTGGTATGCCCGGAGGCGGTGTTGTATGCCCGGAGGCGGTGTTGTATGCCCGGAGGCGGTGTAGTATGCCCGGAGGCGGTGTAGTATGCCCGGAGGCGGTGTTGTATGCCCGGAGGCGGTGTGGTATGCCCGGAGGCGGTGTAGTATGCCCGGAGGCGGTGTTGTATGCCCGGAGGCGGTGTGGTATGCCCGGAGGCGGTACAACACCGCCTCCGGGCATGATGATGATAATGATGATGATGATGATGATGATGATGATGATGATGATGATGATGATGATGATGATGATGATGATGATGATGATGATGATGATGATGATGATGATGATGATGATGATGATGATGATGATGATGATGATGATGATGATGATGATGATGATGATGATGATGATGATGATGATGATGATGATGATGATGATGATGATGATGATGATGATGATGATGATGATGTTGCTGATGATGATGTTGCTGATGATGATGTTGCTGATGATGATGTTGTTGATGATGTTGCTGATGATGTTGCTGATGATGTTGCTGATGATGTTGCTGATGATGTTGATGATGATGTTGATGATGATGTTGATGATGATGTTGATGATGATGTTGATGATGATGTTGATGATGATGTTGCTGATGATGTTGCTGATGATGTTGCTGATGATGTTGCTGATGATGTTGCTGATGATGTTGCTGGTGATGTTGCTGATGATGTTGCTGATGATGTTGCTGATGATGACGTGAGACGGTGGGGTATGCCCGGAGGCGGTGTTGTATGCCCGGAGGCGGTGTTGTATGCCCGGAGGCGGTGTGGTATGCCCGGAGGCGGTGTTGTATGCCCGGAGGCGGTGTTGTATGCCCGGAGGCGGTGTGGTATGCCCGGAGGCGGTGTTGTATGCCCGGAGGCGGTGTTGTATGCCCTGAGGCGGTCTGGTATGCCCGGAGGCGGTGTAGTATGCCCGGAGGCGGTGTTGTATGCCCGGAGGCGGTGTGGTATGCCCGGAGGCGGTGCAGTATGCCCGGAGGCGGTGTTGTATGCCCGGAGGCGGTGTTGTATGCCCGGAGGCGGTGTAGTATGCCCGGAGGCGGTGTTGTATGCCCGGAGGCGGTGTGGTATGCCCGGAAGCGGTGTAGTATGCCCGGAGGCGGTGTTGTATGCCCGG
>JAXIVJ010004846.1:52500-55000 GCA_036785665.1 Chirona hameri
TGTAGTATGCCCGGAGGCGGTGTTGTATGCCCGGAGGCGGTGTGGTATGCCCGGAGGCGGTACAACACCGCCTCCGGGCATGATGATGATGATAATGATGATGATGATGATGATGATGATGATGATGATGATGATGATGATGATGATGATGATGATGATGATGATGATGATGATGATGATGATGATGATGATGATGATGATGATGATGATGATGATGATGATGATGATGATGATGATGATGATGATGATGATGATGATGATGATGATGATGATGATGATGATGATGATGATGATGATGATGATGATGATGATGATGATGATGATGATGATGATGATGAAGATGATGATGATGATGATGATGATGATGATGTTGCTGATGATGATGTTGCTGATGATGATGTTGCTGATGATGATGTTGTTGATGATGTTGCTCATGATGTTGATGATGATGTTGCTGATTATTGCTGATGATGTTGATGATGATGTTGATGATGATGTTGATGATGATGTTGATGATGATGTTGATGATGATGTTGATGATGATGTTGATGATGATGTTGATGATGATGTTGATGATGATGTTCATGATGATGTTGATGTTGATGATGATGTTGATGATGATGTTGATGATGATGTTGATGATGATGTTGATGATGATGTTGCTGATGATGTTGCTGATGATGTTGCTGATGATGTTGCTGATGATGTTGCTGATTATGTTGCTGGTGATGATGCTGATGATGTTGCTGATGATGTTGCTGATGATGACGTGAGACGGTGTGGTATGCCCGGAGGCGGTGTTGTATGCCCGGAGGCGTTGTATGCCCGGAGGCGGTGTGGCATGCCCGGAGGCGGTGTTGTATGCCCGGAGGCGGTGTGGTATGCCCGGAGGCGGTGTTGTATGCCCGGAGGCGGTGTTGTATGCCCTCAGGCGGTCTGGTATGCCCGGAGGCGGTGTAGTATGCCCGGAGGCGGTGTTGTATGCCCGGAGGCGGTGTGGTATGCCCGGAGGCGGTGCAGTATGCCCGGAGGCGGTGTTGTATGCCCGGAGGCGGTGTGGTATGCCCGGAGGCGGTGTAGTATGCCCGGAGGCGGTGTTGTATGCCCGGAGGCGGTGTGGTATGCCCGGAGGCGGTGTAGTATGCCCGGAGGCGGTGTTGTATGCCCGGAGGCGGTGTGGTATGCCCGGAGGCGGTACAACACCGCCTCCGGGCATGATGATGATAATGATGATGATGATGATGATGATGATGATGATGATGATGATGATGATGATGATGATGATGATGATGATGATGATGATGATGATGATGATGATGATGATGATGATGATGATGATGATGATGATGATGATGATGATGATGATGATGATGATGATGATGATGATGATGATGATGATGATGATGATGATGTTGCTGATGATGATGTTGCTGATGATGATGTTGCTGATGATGATGTTGTTGATGATGTTGCTGATGATGTTGCTGATGATGTTGCTGATGATGTTGCTGATGATGTTGATGATGATGTTGATGATGATGTTGATGATGATGTTGATGATGATGTTGATGATGATGTTGATGATGATGTTGATGATGATGTTGATGATGATGTTGATGTTGATGATGATGTTAATGATGATGTTGATGATGATGTTGATGACGATGTTGCTGATGATGTTGCTGATGATGTTGCTGATGATGTTGCTGGTGATGTTGCTGATGATGTTGCTGATGATGTTGCTGATGATGTTGCTGATGATGACGTGAGACGGTGTGGTATGCCCGTTTGCGGTGTTGTATGCCCGGAGGCGGTGTTGTATGCCCGGAGGCGGTGTGGTATGCCCGGAGGCGGTGTTGTATGCCCGGAGGCGGTGTTGTATGCCCGGAGGCGGTGTGGTATGCCCGGAGGCGGTGTAGTATGCCCGGAGGCGGTGTTGTATGCCCGGAGGCGGTGTGGTATGCCCGGAGGCGGTGTAGTATGCCCGGAGGCGGTGTTGTATGCCCGGAGGCGGTGTGGTATGCCCGGAGGCGGTACAACACCGCCTCCGGGCATGATGATGATAATGATGATGATGATGATGATGATGATGATGATGATGATGATGATGATGATGATGATGATGATGATGATGATGATGATGATGATGATGATGATGATGATGATGATGATGATGATGATGATGATGATGATGATGATGATGATGATGATGATGATGATGATGATGATGCTGATGATGACGTGAGACGGTGTGGTATGCCCGGAGGCGGTGTTGTATGCCCGGAGGCGGTGTTGTATGCCCGGAGGCGGTGTGGTATGCCCGGAGGCGGTGTTGTATGCCCGGAGGCGGTGTTGTATGCCCGGAGGCGGTGTGGTATGCCCGGAGGCGGTGTTGTATGCCCGGAGGCGGTGTTGTATGCCCTGAGGCGGTCTGGTATGCCCGGAGGCGGTGTAGTATGCCCGGAGGCGGTGTTGTATGCCCGGAGGCGGTGTGGTATGC
>JAXIVJ010004846.1:60000-75000 GCA_036785665.1 Chirona hameri
TGATGATGATGATGATGATGATGATGATGATGATGATGATGATGATGATGATGATGATGATGATGATGATGATGATGATGATGATGTTGCTGATGATGATGTTGCTGATGATGATGTTGCTGATGATGATGTTGTTGATGATGTTGCTGATGATGTTGCTGATGATGTTGCTGATGATGTTGCTGATGATGTTGATGATGATGTTGATGATGATGTTGATGATGATGTTGATGATGATGTTGATGATGATGTTGATGATGATGTTGATGATGATGTTGATGATGATGTTGATGTTGATGATGATGTTAATGATGATGTTGATGATGATGTTGATGACGATGTTGCTGATGATGTTGCTGATGATGTTGCTGATGATGTTGCTGGTGATGTTGCTGATGATGTTGCTGATGATGTTGCTGATGATGTTGCTGATGATGACGTGAGACGGTGTGGTATGCCCGTTTGCGGTGTTGTATGCCCGGAGGCGGTGTTGTATGCCCGGAGGCGGTGTGGTATGCCCGGAGGCGGTGTTGTATGCCCGGAGGCGGTGTTGTATGCCCGGAGGCGGTGTGGTATGCCCGGAGGCGGTGTAGTATGCCCGGAGGCGGTGTTGTATGCCCGGAGGCGGTGTGGTATGCCCGGAGGCGGTGTAGTATGCCCGGAGGCGGTGTTGTATGCCCGGAGGCGGTGTGGTATGCCCGGAGGCGGTACAACACCGCCTCCGGGCATGATGATGATAATGATGATGATGATGATGATGATGATGATGATGATGATGATGATGATGATGATGATGATGATGATGATGATGATGATGATGATGATGATGATGATGATGATGATGATGATGATGATGATGATGATGATGATGATGATGATGATGATGATGATGATGATGATGATGATGATGCTGATGATGACGTGAGACGGTGTGGTATGCCCGGAGGCGGTGTTGTATGCCCGGAGGCGGTGTTGTATGCCCGGAGGCGGTGTGGTATGCCCGGAGGCGGTGTTGTATGCCCGGAGGCGGTGTTGTATGCCCGGAGGCGGTGTGGTATGCCCGGAGGCGGTGTTGTATGCCCGGAGGCGGTGTTGTATGCCCTGAGGCGGTCTGGTATGCCCGGAGGCGGTGTAGTATGCCCGGAGGCGGTGTTGTATGCCCGGAGGCGGTGTGGTATGCCCGGAGGCGGTGCAGTATGCCCGGAGGCGGTGTTGTATGCCCGGAGGCGGTGTTGTATGCCCGGAGGCGGTGTAGTATGCCCGGAGGCGGTGTTGTATGCCCGGAGGCGGTGTGGTATGCCCGGAAGCGGTGTAGTATGCCCGGAGGCGGTGTTGTATGCCCGGAGGCGGTGTGGTATGCCCGGAGGCGGTACAACACCGCCTCCAGGCATGATGATGATAATGATGATGATGATGATGATGATGATGATGATGATGATGATGATGATGATGATGATGATGATGATGATGATGATGATGATGATGATGATGATGATGATGATGATGATGATGATGAGGATGATGATGATGATGATGATGATGATGATGATGATGATGATGATGATGATGATGATGATGATGATGATGATGTTGCTGATGATGATGTTGCTGATGATGATGTTGCTGATGATGATGTTGTTGATGATGTTGCTGATGATGTTGCTGATGATGTTGCTGATGATGTTGCTGATGATGTTGATGATGATGTTGATGATGATGTTGATGATGATGTTGATGATGATGTTGATGATGATGTTGCTGATGATGTTGCTGATGATGTTGCTGATGATGTTGCTGATGATGTTGCTGATGATGTTGCTGGTGATGTTGCTGATGATGTTGCTGATGATGTTGCTGATGATGACGTGATACGGTGTGGTATGCCCGGAGGCGGTGTTGTATGCCCGGAGGCGGTGTTGTATGCCCGGAGGCGGTGTGGTATGCCCGGAGGCGGTGTTGTATGCCCGGAGGCGGTGTTGTATGCCCGGAGGCGGTGTGGTATGCCCGGAGGCGGTGTTGTATGCCCGGAGGCGGTGTTGTATGCCCTGAGGCGGTCTGGTATGCCCGGAGGCGGTGTAGTATGCCCGGAGGCGGTGTTGTATGCCCGGAGGCGGTGTGGTATGCCCGGAGGCGGTGCAGTATGCCCGGAGGCGGTGTTGTATGCCCGGAGGCGGTGTGGTATGCCCGGAGGCGGTGTAGTATGCCCGGAGGCGGTGTTGTATGCCCGGAGGCGGTGTGGTATGCCCGGAGGCGGTGTAGTATGCCCGGAGGCGGTGTTGTATGCCCGGAGGCGGTGTGGTATGCCCGGAGGCGGTACAACACCGCCTCCGGGCATGATGATGATAATGATGATGATGATGATGATGATGATGATGATGATGATGATGATGATGATGATGATGATGATGATGATGATGATGATGATGATGATGATGATGATGATGATGATGAGGATGATGATGATGATGATGATGATGATGATGATGATGATGATGATGATGATGATGATGATGATGATGATGATGTTGCTGATGATGATGTTGCTGATGATGATGTTGCTGATGATGATGTTGTTGATGATGTTGCTGATGATGTTGCTGATGATGTTGCTGATGATGTTGCTGATGATGTTGATGATGATGTTGATGATGATGTTGATGATGATGTTGATGATGATGTTGATGATGATGTTGCTGATGATGTTGCTGATGATGTTGCTGATGATGTTGCTGATGATGTTGCTGATGATGTTGCTGGTGATGTTGCTGATGATGTTGCTGATGATGTTGCTGATGATGACGTGATACGGTGTGGTATGCCCGGAGGCGGTGTTGTATGCCCGGAGGCGGTGTTGTATGCCCGGAGGCGGTGTGGTATGCCCGGAGGCGGTGTTGTATGCCCGGAGGCGGTGTTGTATGCCCGGAGGCGGTGTGGTATGCCCGGAGGCGGTGTTGTATGCCCGGAGGCGGTGTTGTATGCCCTGAGGCGGTCTGGTATGCCCGGAGGCGGTGTAGTATGCCCGGAGGCGGTGTTGTATGCCCGGAGGCGGTGTGGTATGCCCGGAGGCGGTGCAGTATGCCCGGAGGCGGTGTTGTATGCCCGGAGGCGGTGTGGTATGCCCGGAGGCGGTGTAGTATGCCCGGAGGCGGTGTTGTATGCCCGGAGGCGGTGTGGTATGCCCGGAGGCGGTGTAGTATGCCCGGAGGCGGTGTTGTATGCCCGGAGGCGGTGTGGTATGCCCGGAGGCGGTACAACACCGCCTCCGGGCATGATGATGATAATGATGATGATGATGATGATGATGATGATGATGATGATGATGATGATGATGATGATGATGATGATGATGATGATGATGATGATGATGATGATGATGATGATGATGATGATGATGATGATGATGATGATGATGATGATGATGATGATGATGATGATGATGATGATGATGATGATGATGATGATGATGATGATGATGATGATGATGATGATGATGATGATGATGATGATGATGATGATGTTGCTGATGATGATGTTGCTGATGATGATGTTGCTGATGATGATGTTGTTGATGATGTTGCTGATGATGTTGCTGATGATGTTGCTGATGATGTTGCTGATGATGTTGATGATGATGTTGATGATGATGTTGATGATGATGTTGATGATGATGTTGATGATGATGTTGATGATGATGTTGCTGATGATGTTGCTGATGATGTTGCTGATGATGTTGCTGATGATGTTGCTGATGATGTTGCTGGTGATGTTGCTGATGATGTTGCTGATGATGTTGCTGATGATGACGTGAGACGGTGGGGTATGCCCGGAGGCGGTGTTGTATGCCCGGAGGCGGTGTTGTATGCCCGGAGGCGGTGTGGTATGCCCGGAGGCGGTGTTGTATGCCCGGAGGCGGTGTTGTATGCCCGGAGGCGGTGTGGTATGCCCGGAGGCGGTGTTGTATGCCCGGAGGCGGTGTTGTATGCCCTGAGGCGGTCTGGTATGCCCGGAGGCGGTGTAGTATGCCCGGAGGCGGTGTTGTATGCCCGGAGGCGGTGTGGTATGCCCGGAGGCGGTGCAGTATGCCCGGAGGCGGTGTTGTATGCCCGGAGGCGGTGTTGTATGCCCGGAGGCGGTGTAGTATGCCCGGAGGCGGTGTTGTATGCCCGGAGGCGGTGTGGTATGCCCGGAAGCGGTGTAGTATGCCCGGAGGCGGTGTTGTATGCCCGGAGGCGGTGTGGTATGCCCGGAGGCGGTACAACACCGCCTCCAGGCATGATGATGATAATGATGATGATGATGATGATGATGATGATGATGATGATGATGATGATGATGATGATGATGATGATGATGATGATGATGATGATGATGATGATGATGAGGATGATGATGATGATGATGATGATGATGATGATGATGATGATGATGATGATGATGATGATGATGATGATGATGATGTTGCTGATGATGATGTTGCTGATGATGATGTTGCTGATGATGATGTTGTTGATGATGTTGCTGATGATGTTGCTGATGATGTTGCTGATGATGTTGCTGATGATGTTGATGATGATGTTGATGATGATGTTGATGATGATGTTGATGATGATGTTGATGATGATGTTGCTGATGATGTTGCTGATGATGTTGCTGATGATGTTGCTGATGATGTTGCTGATGATGTTGCTGGTGATGTTGCTGATGATGTTGCTGATGATGTTGCTGATGATGACGTGAGAAGGTGTGGTATGCCCGGAGGCGGTGTTGTATGCCCGGAGGCGGTGTTGTATGCCCGGAGGCGGTGTGGTATGCCCGGAGGCGGTGTTGTATGCCCGGAGGCGGTGTTGTATGCCCGGAGGCGGTGTGGTATGCCCGGAGGCGGTGTTGTATGCCCGGAGGCGGTGTTGTATGCCCTGAGGCGGTCTGGTATGCCCGGAGGCGGTGTAGTATGCCCGGAGGCGGTGTTGTATGCCCGGAGGCGGTGTGGTATGCCCGGAGGCGGTGCAGTATGCCCGGAGGCGGTGTTGTATGCCCGGAGGCGGTGTGGTATGCCCGGAGGCGGTGTAGTATGCCCGGAGGCGGTGTTGTATGCCCGGAGGCGGTGTGGTATGCCCGGAGGCGGTGTAGTATGCCCGGAGGCGGTGTTGTATGCCCGGAGGCGGTGTGGTATGCCCGGAGGCGGTACAACACCGCCTCCGGGCATGATGATGATAATGATGATGATGATGATGATGATGATGATGATGATGATGATGATGATGATGATGATGATGATGATGATGATGATGATGATGATGATGATGATGATGATGATGATGATGATGATGATGATGATGATGATGATGATGATGATGATGATGATGATGATGATGATGATGATGATGATGATGATGATGATGATGATGATGATGATGATGTTGCTGATGATGATGTTGCTGATGACGATGTTGCTGATGATGATGTTGTTGATGATGTTGCTGATGATGTTGCTGATGATGTTGCTGATGATGTTGCTGATGATGTTGATGATGATGTTGATGATGATGTTGATGATGATGTTGATGATGATGTTGATGATGATGTTGCTGATGATGTTGCTGATGATGTTGCTGATGATGTTGCTGATGATGTTGCTGATGATGTTGCTGGTGATGTTGCTGATGATGTTGCTGATGATGTTGCTGATGATGACGTGAGACGGTGTGGTATGCCCGGAGGCGGTGTTGTATGCCCGGAGGCGGTGTTGTATGCCCGGAGGCGGTGTGGTGTGCCCGGAGGCGGTGTTGTATGCCCGGAGGCGGTGTTGTATGCCCGGAGGCGGTGTGGTATGCCCGGAGGCGGTGTTGTATGCCCGGAGGCGGTGTTGTATGCCCTGAGGCGGTCTGGTATGCCCGGAGGCGGTGTAGTATGCCCGGAGGCGGTGTTGTATGCCCGGAGGCGGTGTGGTATGCCCGGAGGCGGTGCAGTATGCCCGGAGGCGGTGTTGTATGCCCGGAGGCGGTGTGGTATGCCCGGAGGCGGTGTAGTATGCCCGAAGGCGGTGTGGTATGCCCGGAGGCGGTGTGGTATGCCCGGAGGCGGTGTAGTATGCCCGGAGGCGGTGTTGTATGCCCGGAGGCGGTGTGGTATGCCCGGAGGCGGTACAACACCGCCTCCGGGCATGATGATGATAATGATGATGATGATGATGATGATGATGATGATGATGATGATGATGATGATGATGATGATGTTGCTGGTGATGTTGCTGATGATGTTGATGATGATGTTGATGATGATGTTGATGTTGATGATGATGTTAATGATGATGTTGATGATGATGTTGATGATGATGTTGCTGATGATGTTGCTGATGATGTTGCTGATGATGTTGCTGGTGATGTTGCTGATGATGTTGCTGATGATGTTGCTGATGATGTTGCTGATGATGACGTGAGACGGTGTGGTATGCCCGTTTGCGGTGTTGTATGCCCGGAGGCGGTGTTGCATGCCCGGAGGCGGTGTGGTATGCCCGGAGGCGGTGTTGTATGCCCGGAGGCGGTGTTGTATGCCCGGAGGCGGTGTAGTATGCCCGGAGGCGGTGTAGTATGCCCGGAGGCGGTGTTGTATGCCCGGAGGCGGTGTGGTATGCCCGGAGGCGGTGTAGTATGCCCGGAGGCGGTGTTGTATGCCCGGAGGCGGTGTGGTATGCCCGGAGGCGGTACAACACCGCCTCCGGGCATGATGATGATAATGATGATGATGATGATGATGATGATGATGATGATGATGATGATGATGATGATGATGATGATGATGATGATGATGATGATGATGATGATGATGATGATGATGATGATGATGATGATGATGATGATGATGATGATGATGATGATGATGATGATGATGATGATGATGATGATGATGATGATGATGATGATGATGATGATGATGATGATGATGATGATGATGATGATGATGATGATGTTGCTGATGATGATGTTGCTGATGATGATGTTGCTGATGATGATGTTGTTGATGATGTTGCTGATGATGTTGCTGATGATGTTGCTGATGATGTTGCTGATGATGTTGATGATGATGTTGATGATGATGTTGATGATGATGTTGATGATGATGTTGATGATGATGTTGATGATGATGTTGCTGATGATGTTGCTGATGATGTTGCTGATGATGTTGCTGATGATGTTGCTGATGATGTTGCTGGTGATGTTGCTGATGATGTTGCTGATGATGTTGCTGATGATGACGTGAGACGGTGGGGTATGCCCGGAGGCGGTGTTGTATGCCCGGAGGCGGTGTTGTATGCCCGGAGGCGGTGTGGTATGCCCGGAGGCGGTGTTGTATGCCCGGAGGCGGTGTTGTATGCCCGGAGGCGGTGTGGTATGCCCGGAGGCGGTGTTGTATGCCCGGAGGCGGTGTTGTATGCCCTGAGGCGGTCTGGTATGCCCGGAGGCGGTGTAGTATGCCCGGAGGCGGTGTTGTATGCCCGGAGGCGGTGTGGTATGCCCGGAGGCGGTGCAGTATGCCCGGAGGCGGTGTTGTATGCCCGGAGGCGGTGTTGTATGCCCGGAGGCGGTGTAGTATGCCCGGAGGCGGTGTTGTATGCCCGGAGGCGGTGTGGTATGCCCGGAAGCGGTGTAGTATGCCCGGAGGCGGTGTTGTATGCCCGGAGGCGGTGTGGTATGCCCGGAGGCGGTACAACACCGCCTCCAGGCATGATGATGATAATGATGATGATGATGATGATGATGATGATGATGATGATGATGATGATGATGATGATGATGATGATGATGATGATGATGATGATGATGATGATGATGATGAGGATGATGATGATGATGATGATGATGATGATGATGATGATGATGATGATGATGATGATGATGATGATGATGATGATGTTGCTGATGATGATGTTGCTGATGATGATGTTGCTGATGATGATGTTGTTGATGATGTTGCTGATGATGTTGCTGATGATGTTGCTGATGATGTTGCTGATGATGTTGATGATGATGTTGATGATGATGTTGATGATGATGTTGATGATGATGTTGATGATGATGTTGCTGATGATGTTGCTGATGATGTTGCTGATGATGTTGCTGATGATTTTGCTGATGATGTTGCTGGTGATGTTGCTGATGATGTTGCTGATGATGTTGCTGATGATGACGTGAGAAGGTGTGGTATGCCCGGAGGCGGTGTTGTATGCCCGGAGGCGGTGTTGTATGCCCGGAGGCGGTGTGGTATGCCCGGAGGCGGTGTTGTATGCCCGGAGGCGGTGTTGTATGCCCGGAGGCGGTGTGGTATGCCCGGAGGCGGTGTTGTATGCCCGGAGGCGGTGTTGTATGCCCTGAGGCGGTCTGGTATGCCCGGAGGCGGTGTAGTATGCCCGGAGGCGGTGTTGTATGCCCGGAGGCGGTGTGGTATGCCCGGAGGCGGTGCAGTATGCCCGGAGGCGGTGTTGTATGCCCGGAGGCGGTGTGGTATGCCCGGAGGCGGTGTAGTATGCCCGGAGGCGGTGTTGTATGCCCGGAGGCGGTGTGGTATGCCCGGAGGCGGTGTAGTATGCCCGGAGGCGGTGTTGTATGCCCGGAGGCGGTGTGGTATGCCCGGAGGCGGTACAACACCGCCTCCGGGCATGATGATGATAATGATGATGATGATGATGATGATGATGATGATGATGATGATGATGATGATGATGATGATGATGATGATGATGATGATGATGATGATGATGATGATGATGATGATGATGATGATGATGATGATGATGATGATGATGATGATGATGATGATGATGATGATGATGATGATGATGATGATGATGATGATGATGATGTTGCTGATGATGATGTTGCTGATGACGATGTTGCTGATGATGATGTTGTTGATGATGTTGCTGATGATGTTGCTGATGATGTTGCTGATGATGTTGCTGATGATGTTGATGATGATGTTGATGATGATGTTGATGATGATGTTGATGATGATGTTGATGATGATGTTGCTGATGATGTTGCTGATGATGTTGCTGATGATGTTGCTGATGATGTTGCTGATGATGTTGCTGGTGATGTTGCTGATGATGTTGCTGATGATGTTGCTGATGATGACGTGAGACGGTGTGGTATGCCCGGAGGCGGTGTTGTATGCCCCGAGGCGGTGTTGTATGCCCGGAGGCGGTGTGGTGTGCCCGGAGGCGGTGTTGTATGCCCGGAGGCGGTGTTGTATGCCCGGAGGCGGTGTGGTATGCCCGGAGGCGGTGTTGTATGCCCGGAGGCGGTGTTGTATGCCCTGAGGCGGTCTGGTATGCCCGGAGGCGGTGTAGTATGCCCGGAGGCGGTGTTGTATGCCCGGAGGCGGTGTGGTATGCCCGGAGGCGGTGCAGTATGCCCGGAGGCGGTGTTGTATGCCCGGAGGCGGTGTGGTATGCCCGGAGGCGGTGTAGTATGCCCGAAGGCGGTGTGGTATGCCCGGAGGCGGTGTGGTATGCCCGGAGGCGGTGTAGTATGCCCGGAGGCGGTGTTGTATGCCCGGAGGCGGTGTGGTATGCCCGGAGGCGGTACAACACCGCCTCCGGGCATGATGATGATAATGATGATGATGATGATGATGATGATGATGATGATGATGATGATGATGATGATGATGATGTTGCTGGTGATGTTGCTGATGATGTTGATGATGATGTTGATGATGATGTTGATGTTGATGATGATGTTAATGATGATGTTGATGATGATGTTGATGATGATGTTGCTGATGATGTTGCTGATGATGTTGCTGATGATGTTGCTGGTGATGTTGCTGATGATGTTGCTGATGATGTTGCTGATGATGTTGCTGATGATGACGTGAGACGGTGTGGTATGCCCGTTTGCGGTGTTGTATGCCCGGAGGCGGTGTTGCATGCCCGGAGGCGGTGTGGTATGCCCGGAGGCGGTGTTGTATGCCCGGAGGCGGTGTTGTATGCCCGGAGGCGGTGTAGTATGCCCGGAGGCGGTGTAGTATGCCCGGAGGCGGTGTTGTATGCCCGGAGGCGGTGTGGTATGCCCGGAGGCGGTGTAGTATGCCCGGAGGCGGTGTTGTATGCCCGGAGGCGGTGTGGTATGCCCGGAGGCGGTACAACACCGCCTCCGGGCATGATGATGATAATGATGATGATGATGATGATGATGATGATGATGATGATGATGATGATGATGATGATGATGATGATGATGATGATGATGATGATGATGATGATGATGATGATGATGATGATGATGATGATGATGATGATGATGATGATGATGATGATGATGATGATGATGATGATGATGATGATGATGATGATGATGATGATGATGATGATGATGATGATGATGTTGCTGATGATGATGTTGCTGATGATGATGTTGCTGATGATGATGTTGTTGATGATGTTGCTGATGATGTTGCTGATGATGTTGCTGATGATGTTGCTGATGATGTTGATGATGATGTTGATGATGATGTTGATGATGATGTTGCTGATGATGTTGCTGATGATGTTGCTGATGATGTTGCTGATGATGTTGCTGATGATGTTGCTGGTGATGTTGCTGATGATGTTGCTGATGATGTTGCTGATGATGACGTGAGACGGTGGGGTATGCCCGGAGGCGGTGTTGTATGCCCGGAGGCGGTGTTGTATGCCCGGAGGCGGTGTGGTATGCCCGGAGGCGGTGTTGTATGCCCGGAGGCGGTGTTGTATGCCCGGAGGCGGTGTGGTATGCCCGGAGGCGGTGTTGTATGCCCGGAGGCGGTGTTGTATGCCCTGAGGCGGTCTGGTATGCCCGGAGGCGGTGTAGTATGCCCGGAGGCGGTGTTGTATGCCCGGAGGCGGTGTGGTATGCCCGGAGGCGGTGCAGTATGCCCGGAGGCGGTGTTGTATGCCCGGAGGCGGTGTTGTATGCCCGGAGGCGGTGTAGTATGCCCGGAGGCGGTGTTGTATGCCCGGAGGCGGTGTGGTATGCCCGGAAGCGGTGTAGTATGCCCGGAGGCGGTGTTGTATGCCCGGAGGCGGTGTGGTATGCCCGGAGGCGGTACAACACCGCCTCCAGGCATGATGATGATAATGATGATGATGATGATGATGATGATGATGATGATGATGATGATGATGATGATGATGATGATGATGATGATGATGATGATGATGATGATGATGATGATGATGATGATGATGATGATGATGATGATGATGATGATGATGATGATGATGATGATGATGATGATGATGATGATGATGATGATGTTGCTGATGATGATGTTGCTGATGATGATGTTGCTGATGATGATGTTGTTGATGATGTTGCTGATGATGTTGCTGATGATGTTGCTGATGATGTTGCTGATGATGTTGATGATGATGTTGATGATGATGTTGATGATGATGTTGATGATGATGTTGATGATGATGTTGCTGATGATGTTGCTGATGATGTTGCTGATGATGTTGCTGATGATGTTGCTGATGATGTTGCTGGTGATGTTGCTGATGATGTTGCTGATGATGTTGCTGATGATGACGTGAGAAGGTGTGGTATGCCCGGAGGCGGTGTTGTATGCCCGGAGGCGGTGTTGTATGCCCGGAGGCGGTGTGGTATGCCCGGAGGCGGTGTTGTATGCCCGGAGGCGGTGTTGTATGCCCGGAGGCGGTGTGGTATGCCCGGAGGCGGTGTTGTATGCCCGGAGGCGGTGTTGTATGCCCTGAGGCGGTCTGGTATGCCCGGAGGCGGTGTAGTATGCCCGGAGGCGGTGTTGTATGCCCGGAGGCGGTGTGGTATGCCCGGAGGCGGTGCAGTATGCCCGGAGGCGGTGTTGTATGCCCGGAGGCGGTGTGGTATGCCCGGAGGCGGTGTAGTATGCCCGGAGGCGGTGTTGTATGCCCGGAGGCGGTGTGGTATGCCCGGAGGCGGTGTAGTATGCCCGGAGGCGGTGTTGTATGCCCGGAGGCGGTGTGGTATGCCCGGAGGCGGTACAACACCGCCTCCGGGCATGATGATGATAATGATGATGATGATGATGATGATGATGATGATGATGATGATGATGATGATGATGATGATGATGATGATGATGATGATGATGATGATGATGATGATGATGATGATGATGATGATGATGATGATGATGATGATGATGATGATGATGATGATGATGATGATGATGATGATGATGATGATGATGATGATGATGTTGCTGATGATGATGTTGCTGATGACGATGTTGCTGATGATGATGTTGTTGATGATGTTGCTGATGATGTTGCTGATGATGTTGCTGATGATGTTGCTGATGATGTTGATGATGATGTTGATGATGATGTTGATGATGATGTTGATGATGATGTTGATGATGATGTTGCTGATGATGTTGCTGATGATGTTGCTGATGATGTTGCTGATGATGTTGCTGATGATGTTGCTGGTGATGTTGCTGATGATGTTGCTGATGATGTTGCTGATGATGACGTGAGACGGTGTGGTATGCCCGGAGGCGGTGTTGTATGCCCGGAGGCGGTGTTGTATGCCCGGAGGCGGTGTGGTGTGCCCGGAGGCGGTGTTGTATGCCCGGAGGCGGTGTTGTATGCCCGGAGGCGGTGTGGTATGCCCGGAGGCGGTGTTGTATGCCCGGAGGCGGTGTTGTATGCCCTGAGGCGGTCTGGTATGCCCGGAGGCGGTGTAGTATGCCCGGAGGCGGTGTTGTATGCCCGGAGGCGGTGTGGTATGCCCGGAGGCGGTGCAGTATGCCCGGAGGCGGTGTTGTATGCCCGGAGGCGGTGTGGTATGCCCGGAGGCGGTGTAGTATGCCCGAAGGCGGTGTGGTATGCCCGGAGGCGGTGTGGTATGCCCGGAGGCGGTGTAGTATGCCCGGAGGCGGTGTTGTATGCCCGGAGGCGGTGTGGTATGCCCGGAGGCGGTACAACACCGCCTCCGGGCATGATGATGATAATGATGATGATGATGATGATGATGATGATGATGATGATGATGATGATGATGATGATGATGTTGCTGGTGATGTTGCTGATGATGTTGATGATGATGTTGATGATGATGTTGATGTTGATGATGATGTTAATGATGATGTTGATGATGATGTTGATGATGATGTTGCTGATGATGTTGCTGATGATGTTGCTGATGATGTTGCTGGTGATGTTGCTGATGATGTTGCTGATGATGTTGCTGATGATGTTGCTGATGATGACGTGAGACGGTGTGGTATGCCCGTTTGCGGTGTTGTATGCCCGGAGGCGGTGTTGTATGCCCGGAGGCGGTGTTGTATGCCCGGAGGCGGTGTAGTATGCCCGGAGGCGGTGTAGTATGCCCGGAGGCGGTGTTGTATGCCCGGAGGCGGTGTGGTATGCCCGGAGGCGGTGTAGTATGCCCGGAGGCGGTGTTGTATGCCCGGAGGCGGTGTGGTATGCCCGGAGGCGGTACAACACCGCCTCCGGGCATGATGATGATAATGATGATGATGATGATGATGATGATGATGATGATGATGATGATGATGATGATGATGATGATGATGATGATGATGATGATGATGATGATGATGATGATGATGATGATGATGATGATGATGATGATGATGATGATGATGATGATGATGATGATGATGATGATGATGATGATGATGATGATGATGATGATGATGATGATGATGATGATGATGATGATGATGATGATGTTGCTGATGATGATGTTGCTGATGATGATGTTGCTGATGATGATGTTGTTGATGATGTTGCTGATGATGTTGCTGATGATGTTGCTGATGATGTTGCTGATGATGTTGATGATGATGTTGATGATGATGTTGATGATGATGTTGATGATGATGTTGATGATGATGTTGATGATGATGTTGCTGATGATGTTGCTGATGATGTTGCTGATGATGTTGCTGATGATGTTGCTGATGATGTTGCTGGTGATGTTGCTGATGATGTTGCTGATGATGTTGCTGATGATGACGTGAGACGGTGGGGTATGCCCGGAGGCGGTGTTGTATGCCCGGAGGCGGTGTTGTATGCCCGGAGGCGGTGTGGTATGCCCGGAGGCGGTGTTGTATGCCCGGAGGCGGTGTTGTATGCCCGGAGGCGGTGTGGTATGCCCGGAGGCGGTGTTGTATGCCCGGAGGCGGTGTTGTATGCCCTGAGGCGGTCTGGTATGCCCGGAGGCGGTGTAGTATGCCCGGAGGCGGTGTTGTATGCCCGGAGGCGGTGTGGTATGCCCGGAGGCGGTGCAGTATGCCCGGAGGCGGTGTTGTATGCCCGGAGGCGGTGTTGTATGCCCGGAGGCGGTGTAGTATGCCCGGAGGCGGTGTTGTATGCCCGGAGGCGGTGTGGTATGCCCGGAAGCGGTGTAGTATGCCCGGAGGCGGTGTTGTATGCCCGGAGGCGGTGTGGTATGCCCGGAGGCGGTACAACACCGCCTCCAGGCATGATGATGATAATGATGATGATGATGATGATGATGATGATGATGATGATGATGATGATGATGATGATGATGATGATGATGATGATGATGATGATGATGATGATGATGATGAGGATGATGATGATGATGATGATGATGATGATGATGATGATGATGATGATGATGATGATGATGATGATGATGATGATGTTGCTGATGATGATGTTGCTGATGATGATGTTGCTGATGATGATGTTGTTGATGATGTTGCTGATGATGTTGCTGATGATGTTGCTGATGATGTTGCTGATGATGTTGATGATGATGTTGATGATGATGTTGATGATGATGTTGATGATGATGTTGATGATGATGTTGCTGATGATGTTGCTGATGATGTTGCTGATGATGTTGCTGATGATGTTGCTGATGATGTTGCTGGTGATGTTGCTGATGATGTTGCTGATGATGTTGCTGATGATGACGTGAGAAGGTGTGGTATGCCCGGAGGCGGTGTTGTATGCCC
>JAXIVJ010004847.1:0-79154 GCA_036785665.1 Chirona hameri
ACGCGTTTCACACATATATTGCTGTAGTCGGTATTGGCTATAGTACTATTGGCTACAAAATAAACCCTTAAAATACCTATCGCGACAAGATGTCAGCATGCAATAAGACCAAGTTCCTCCAGGGCGAGGGCTCTGGTGAAACCTGACAATTGCCTTATTATGCTACATGCCTGAAAGAACTAGCTTAGATCAGGACATTCTTTCAGGCCAGCATTAGCATTATGACTCTAAGAAAAGAGCTCGCCCCACAGCTCTGTGATCACTAAAGAGCGCTTTCGTATCGACAGTTCTCGAAGGCCGTCTGAGGACCCTATTCAGACCAGCACAGGCCCCTAGGCCCGGCAAGGGCCCTTTTGCCAAGTTGCCACCCCTCCCCCCCCCCCCTTCTCCAAAGGTGACCCCCCTCCCCCCTAAGGGATCCAGTTTAGACTAGATAAAATGGGATTCCCTCAAGCTTTAACATTACGTGTCTATGGGCGTTGCATGGAAAGAATCGAGTTAGAAATATCTTCGACTGCACCCCACCCCCCCCCCCCCCCAACCCTCAGTAGGTGAAAAGGTACTGTGAGAAAAAGACTGGCTTCGTGCCTGGTTGCGATGCTTAATTTTATTTAGTAAGAAAAGGGTCATTTTGCTGGCAAGGGTCCTTTTGCTGGCAAGGGCCCTTTTGCCAAGTTGCCCCCCCCCCCCCCCAAAGGTGAAGGCTGCGACCGCCCCTGGCAGAGGAGGGTATGTTACGGTCCGTGTTAAAGCAGAGGAGGGTATATTACGGTCCGTGTTACAGCAGATGAGGGTAAGTTACAGCAGAGGAGGGTATGTTACGGTCCGTGTTACAGCAAAGGAGGGTATGTTATGGTCCGTGTTACAGCAGAGGAGGGTAAGTTACAGCAGAGGAGGGTATGTTACGGTCCGTGTTACAGCAGAGGAGGGTATGATACGGTCCGTGATACAGCAGAGGAGGGTATGCTACGGTCCGTGTTACAGCAGAGGAGGCTATGTTACAGCAAAGGAGGGTATGTTACGGTCCGTGTTACAGCAGAGGAGGGTATGTTACGGTCCGTGTTACAGCAGAGGAGGATATGTTACGGTCCTTGTTACAGCAGAGTAGGGTATGTTACAGCAGAGGAGAGTAAGTTACAGCAGAGGAGGGTATGTTACAGCAGAGGAGGGTAAGCTACAGCACAGGAGGGTATGTTACAGCAGAGGAGGGTATGCTACGGCCCGTGTTACAGCAGAGGAGGGTACCAACGGTCCGTGTTACAGCAGAGGAGTGTATGTTACGGCCCGTGCTACAGCAGAGGAGGGTATGCTACGATCCGTGGTACAGCAGAGGAGGGTATGCTACAACAGAGGAGGGTATGTTACGGTCCGTGTTACAGCAGAGGAGGGTAAGTTACAGCAGAGGAGGGTATGTTACGGTCCGTGTTACAGCAGAGGATGGTAAGTTACAGCAGAGGAGGGTATGTTACAGCAGCGGAGGGTATGTTACAGCAGAGGAGGGTATGTTACGGTCCGTGTTACAGCAGAGGAGGGTAAGTTACAGCAGAGGAGGGTATGTTACGGTCCGTGTTACAGCAGATGAGGGTATGTTACAGCAGAGGAGGGTATGTTACGGTCCGTGTTACAGTAGAGGAGGGTATGCTACGGTCCGTGTTACAGCAGAGGAGGGTATGCTACGATCCGTGTTACAGCAGAGGAGGGTATGTTACGATCCGTGTTACAGCAGAGTAGGGTATGTTACGGTGGAGGAGGGTATGCTACGGTCCGTGTTACAGCAGAGGAGGGTAAGTTACAGCAGAAGAGGGTATGTTACTGTCCGTGTTACAGCAGAGGAGGGTAAGTTACAGCAGAGGAGGGTATGTCACAGCAGAGGAGGGTATGTTACGGTCCGTGTTACAGCAGAGGAGGGTATGTCACAGCAGAGGAGGGTATGTTACGGTCCGTGTTACATCGGAGGAGGGTATGTTACGGTCCGTGTTACAGCAGAGGAGGGTATGTTACAGCAGAGAAGGGTACCAAAAGTCCGTGTTACAGCAGAGGAGGGTATGTTAGAGCAGAGGAGGGTATGCTACGGTCCGTGTTACAGCAGAGGAGGGTATGCTACGGTCCGTGTTACAGCAGAGGAGGGTATGCTACGGTCCGTGTTACATCAGAGGAGGGTATGTTACGATCCGTGTTACAGCAGAGTAGGGTATGTTACAGCAGAGAAGGGTATGCTACGGTCCGTGTTACAGCAGAGGAGGGTACCAACGGTCCGTGTTACAGCAGAGGAGGGTATGTTACAGCAGAGGAGGGTATGTTACAGCAGAGGAGGGTATGCTACGGTCCGTGTTACAGCAGAGGAGGGTATGTTACAGCAGAGAAGGGTATGCTACGGTCCGTGTTACAGCAGAGGAGGGTACCAACGGTCCGTGTTACAGCAGAGGAGGGTATGTTACAGCAGAGGAGGGTATGTTACAGCAGAGGAGGGTAAGTTACAGCAGAGGAGGGTATGTTACAGCAGAGGAGGGTAAGTTACAGCGCAGGAGGGTATGTTACAGCAGAGGAGGGTATGCTACGGTCCGTGTAACAGCAGAGGAGAGTACCAACGGTCCGTGTTACAGCAGAGGAGTGTATGTTACGGCCCGTGTTACAGCAGAGGAGGGTATGTTACGGTCTGTGTTACAGTAGAGGGGGGTATATTACGGTCCGTGATACAGCAGAGTAGGGTATGCTACGGTCCGTGTTACATCAGAGGAGGGTATGTTACGGTCCGTGTTACATCAGAGGAGGGTATGCTATGGTCCGTGTTACAGAAGAGGAGGGTAAGTAACAGCACAGGAGGGTATGTTACAGCAGAGGGGGTATGCTACAGCAGAGGAGGGTGTGTTACAGCAGAGGAGGGTACCAACGGTCCGTGTTACAGTAGAGGAGGGTATGTTACAGTCCGTGATACAGCAGAGGAGGGTATGCTACGGTCCGTGTTACAGCAGAGGAGGGTATGTTACAGCAGAGGAGGGTATATTACGGTCCGTGTTACAGCAGGGAGGGTAAGTTACAGCAGAGGAGGGTATGTTACGGTCCGTGTTACAGCAGAGGAGGGTAAGTTACAGCACAGGAGGGTATGTTACAGCAGAGGAGGGTATGTTGCGGTCCGTGATACAGCAGAGGAGGGTATATTACGGTCCGTGTTACAGCAGAGGAGGGTATGTTACGGTCCGTGTTACAGCAGAGGAGGGTATGCTACGGTCCGTGTTACAGCAGAGGAGGGTATGTTACGGTCCGTGTTACAGCAGAGGAGGGTATGTTACGGCGGAGGAGGGTATGCTACGGTCCGTGTTACAGCAGAGGAGGGTATGTTACAGCAGAGAAGGGTATGTTACGGTTCGTGTTACAGCAGAGGAGGGTATGTTACGATCCGTGTTACAGCAGAGGAGGGTATGTTACGATCCGTGTTACAGCAGAGTAGGGTATGTTACGATCCGTGTTACAGCAGAGTAGGGTATGCTACGGCGGAGGAGGGTATGCTACGGTCCGTGTTACAGCAGAGGAGGGTATGTTACAGCAGAGGAGGGTATGCTACAGCAGAGGAGGGTATGCTACGATCCGTGTTACAGCAGAGGAGGGTATGTTACGATCCGTGTTACAGCAGAGGAGGGTATGTTACGATCCGTGTTACAGCAGAGTAGGGTATGTTACGGTCCGTGTTACAGCAGAGGAGGGTATGTTACAGTCCGTGTTACAGCAGATGAGGGTATGTTACGGTCCGTGTTACAGCAGAGGAGGGTATGTTAGAGCAGAGGAGGGTATACTACGGTTCGTCTTACAGCAGAGGAGGGTACCAACGGTCCGTGTTACAGCAGAGGAGGGTATGTTACAGCAGAGGAGGGTATGTTAGAGCAGAGGAGGGTATGTTACAGCATAGGAGGGTATGTTACATCAGAGGAGCGTAAGTATGTTACGGTCCGTGTATGTTACGGACCGTAACATACACGGACAGGAGGGTATGTTACGTTGGTATGACCGTAACATACCCTCCTACAGCATAGGAGGGTATGTTACGGTCCGTGTTACAGCAGAGGAGGGTAAGTTACAGCACAGGAGGGTATGTTACATCAGAGGAGGGTATGTTACGATCCGTGTTACAGCAGAGTAGGGTATGTTACGGCGGAGGAGGGTATGCTACGGTCCGTGTTACAGCAGAGGAGGGTATGTTACAGCAGAGAAGGGTATGCTACGGTCCGTTTTATAGCAGAGGAGGGTACCAACGGTCCGTGTTACAGCAGAGGAGGGTATGTTAGAGCAGAGGAGGGTATGCTACGGTTTGTCTTACAGCAGAGGAGGGTACCAACGGTCCGTGTTACGGCAGAGGAGGGTATGTTACAGCAGAGGAGGGTATGTTAGAGCAGAGGAGGGTAAGTTACAGCATATGAGGGTATGTTACATCAGAGGAGCGTAAGTTACATCAGAGGAGGGTATGTTACAGCAGAGGAGGGTATGTTACGGTCCGTGTTACAGCAGATGAGGGTATGTTACGGCTCGTGTTACAGCAGAGGAGGGTATGTTACATCAGAGGAGGGTATGTTACAGCAGAGGAGGGTATGTTACGGCCCGTGCTACAGCAGAGGAGGGTATGTTACAGCAGAGGAGGGTATACTACGGTCCGTGTTACAGCAGAGGAGGGTATGCTACGGTCCGTGTTACATCAGAGGAGAGTACTCTCCTCTGCTGTATCACGGACCGTAGCCCTCCTCTGCTGTAACATACCCTCCTCTGCTGTAACACACCATCCTCTGCTGTAACATACCCTCCTCTGCTGTAACATACTCTCCTCTGCTGTAACACGGACCATAACATACCCTCCTCTACTGTAACATGGACCATAACATACCCTCCTCTGCTGTATCACGGACCGTACCATACCCTCCTCTGCTGTAACATGCCCTCCTCTGCTGTATCACGGACCGTAATATACCCTCCTTTGATGTAACATACCCTCCTCTGCTGTAACATACCATCCTCTGCTGTAACATACTCTCCTCTGCTGTAACACGGACCATAACATACCCTCCTCTACTGTAACATGGACCATAACATACCATCCTCTGCTGTAACACGGACCGTAACATACCCTCCTCTGCTGTAACATACCCTCATGTGCTGTAACATACCCTCCTCTGATGTAACAGGGGGCGTAGCATACCCTCCTCTGCTGTAACACGGACCGTATCATACCCTCATCTGATGTAACACGGACCGTAACATACCCTCCTCTGCTGTAACATACCCTCCTCCGTTGTAACACGGGCCGTAGCATACCCTCATCTGCTGTAACACGGACCGTAGCATACCCTCCTCTGTTGTAGCATACCCTCCTCTGCTGTAACACGGACCGTAGCATACTCTCCTCTGCTGTAACACGGACTGTAACATACCCTCCTCTGCTGTAACACGGGCCGTAATATACCCTCCTCTGCTGTAACATACCCTCCTCTGCTGTAACACGGACCGTAGCATACCCTCCTCTGCTGTAACATACCCTCATCTGCTGTAACACGGACCGTAACATACCCTCCTCTGCTGTAACACGGACCTTAGCATACCCTCCTCTGCTGTAACACGGACCGTAACATACCCTCATCTGCTGTAACACGGGCCGTAACATACCCTCCTCTGCTGTAACACGGACCGTAACATACCCTCCTCTGCTGTAACACGCACTCCTGTAACATGCACTCCTCTGCTGTAACATACCCTCCTCTGATGTAACACGGGCTATAATGGGGCTATATGATATAACACGGGCGGGGTAAGATACCCTCCTCTGCTGTAGCATACCCTCCCCTGCTGTAACATACCCTCCTCTGCTGTAACACGGACCGTAACATACCCTCCTCTACTGTAACATACCCTCATCTGCTGTAACATACCCTCCTCTGCTGTAGCACGGACCGTAACATACCCTCCTCTGCTGTAACATATCCTCCTCTGATGTAACACAGGCCGTAGCATACCCTCCTCTGCTGTAACATATCCTCCTCTGCTGTAAAACGGACCGTCGCACACCCTCCTCTGCTGTAACACGGACCGTAACATACCCTCCTCTGCTATAACATATCCTCCTCTGATGTAACACGGACCGTAGCATACCCTCCTCTGCTGTAACATACCCTCTTCTGCTGTAACATACCCTCCTCTGCTCTAAAACGGACCGTCGCACACCCTCCTCTGCTGTAGCACGGACCGTAACATACCCTCCTCTGCTGTAACATATCCTCCTCTGATGTAACACGGACCGTAACATACCCTCCTCTGCTGTAGCACGGACCGTAACATACCCTCCTCTGCTGTAACATACCCTCCTCTGATGTAACACGGACCGTAACATACCCTCCTCCGCTGTAACATACCCTCCTCTGCTGTAACACGGACCGTAAGATACCCTCTTCTGATGTAACATACCCTCCTCTGCTGTAGCATAGCCTCCTCTGCTGTACCATGGACTGTATAATACCCTCCTCTGATGTAACACGGACCGTAACATACCCTCCTCCGCTGTAACATACCCTCCTCTGCTGTAACACGGACCGTAACATACCCTCCTCTGCTGTAACACGGACCATAGCATACCCTCCTCTGATGTAACACGGACCGTAACATACCCTCCTCTGCTGTATCACGGACCGTAGCATAGCCTCCTCTGCTGTAACACGGACCGTAACATAGCCTCCTCTGCTGTAACACGGACCGTAACATACCCTACTCTGCTGTAACACGGACCGTAACATACCCTCCTCTGCTGTATCACGGACCGTAGCATACCCTCCTCTGCTGTAAAACGGACCGTAACATACCCTCCTCTGCTGTAACATACCCTCCTCTGCTGTAACACGGACCGTAGCATAGCTTCCTCTGCTGTAACACGGACCGTAACATACCCTCCTCTGCTGTAACACGGGCCGTAACATACCTTCCTCTGCTGTAACATACCCTCCTCTGATGTAACACGGACTGTAACATACCCTCCTCTGCTGTAACATACCCTCCTCTGCTGTAACACAGACCGTAGCATAGCCTCCTCTACTGTAACACGGACCGTAACATACCCTCATCTGCTGTAACATACCCTCCTCTGCTGAAACATACCCTCCTCTGCTGTAACACGGACCGTAAAATACCCTCCTCTGCTGTAATATACCCTCCTCTGCTGTAACATACCCTCCTCTGCTGTAACACGGACCGTGGCATAGCCTCCTCTGCTGTAACACGGACCGTAACATACACTCCTCTGCTGTAACACGGACCGTAACATACCCTCCTCTGCTGTATCACGGACCATAACATACCCTCTTCTACTCTAACATACCCTCCTCTGCTGTAACACGGACCGTAACATACCCTCCTCTGCTGTAACACGGACCGTAACATACCATCCTCTGCTGTAACATACCCTCCTCTGCTGTAACATACCCTCCTCTGCTGTAACATACCCTCCTCTGCTGTAACACGGACCGTAGCATAGCCTCCTCTACTGTAACACGGACCGTAACATACCCTCATCTGCTGTAACACGGACTGTAACATACCCTCCTCTGCTGTAACATACCCTTCTCTGCTGTAACATACCCTCCTCTGCTGTAACATACCCTCCTCTGCTGTAACACGGACCGTAACATACCCTCCTCTGCTGTAACATACCCTCCTCTGCTGTAACAAGGACCGTAGCATAACCTCCTCTACTGTAACACGGACCGTAACATACCCTCATCTGCTGTAACATACCCTCCTCTGCTGTAACATACCCTCCTCTGCTGTAACATACCCTCCTCTGCTGTAACACGGACAGTAACATACCCTCCTCTGCTGTAACATACCCTCCTCTGCTGTAACAAGGACCGTAGCATAACCTCCTCTACTGTAACACGGACCGTAACATACCCTCCTCTGCTGAAACATACCCTCCTCTGCTGTAACACAGACAGTAACATACCCTCCTCTGCTGTAACATACCCTCCTCTGCTGTAACATACCCTCCTCTGCTGTAACACGGACCGTAGCATAGCCTCCTCTGCTGTAACACGGACCGTAACATACCCTCCTCTGCTGTAACACGGACCGTAACATACCCTCCTCTGCTGTAACACGGACCGTAACATACCCTCCTTTGCTGTAACACGGACCGTAACATACCCTCCTCTGCTGTAACACGGACCGTAACATACCCTCCTCTGCTGTCACACGGACCGTAGCATACCCTCCTCTACTCTAACATACCCTCCTCTGCTGTAACACGGACCGTAACATACCCTCCTCTGCTGTCACACGGACCGTAGCATACCCTCCTCTACTCTAACATACCCTCCTCTGCTGTAACACGGACCGTAACATACCCTCCTCTACTGTAACACACCCTCATCTGCTGTAACACGGACCGTAACATACCCTCCTCTGCTGTAACATACCCTCCTCTGCTGTAACACGGGCCGTAACATACCCTCATCTGCTGTAACACGGCCGTAGCATACCCTCCTCTGCTGTAAAACCCTGCTTCTGATCTGCTGCTCTGCTGTAAGATACCCTCCTCCGCTGTAACATACCCTCCTCCGCTGTAACATACCCTCCTCTGCTGTAACATACCCTCCTCCGCTGTAACACAGACCGTAGCATACCCTCATCTGCTGTAATACGGACCGTAACATACCCTCCTCTGCTGTAACATACCCTCACCTGCTGTAACTTACCCTCCTCTGCTGTAACACGGACCGTAACATACCCTCCTCTGCTGTAACATACCCTCACCTGCTGTAACTTACCCTCCTCTGCTGTAACACGGACCGTAACAAACCCTCCTCTGCTGTAACATACCCTCATCTGCTGTAACATACCCTCCTCTGCTGTAACACGGGCCGTAACATACCCTCCTCTGCTGTAACACGGACCGTAGCATACCCTCCTCTGCTGTAACATACCCTCCTGTGCTGTAACACTGACCGTAGCATACCCTCTTCTGCTGTAACACGGACCGTAGCATACCCTCCTCTGCTGTAACACGGACCGTAACATACCCTCCTCTGCTGTAACACGGACCGTAATATACCCTCCTCTGCTGTAACACGGGCCGTAACATACCCTCCTCTGCTGTAACACGGGCCGTAACATACCCTCCTCTGCTGTAACACGGACCGTAACATACCCTCCTCTGCTGTAACACGGACCGTAGAATACCTTCCTCTGCTGTAACACGGACCGTAACATACCCTCCTCTGCTGGAACACGGACCGTAATATACCCTCCTCTGCTGTAACACGGACCGTAACATACCTTCATCTGCTGTAACACGGACCGTAGGTACCCTCCTCTCATCCTCTGCTGTAACATACCCTCCTCTGCTGTAACATACCCTCCTCTGCTGTAACATACCCTCCTCTGCTGTAGCATACCCTCCTCTGCTGTAACACGGACGGTAACATACCCTCCTCTGCTGTAACACGGGTCGTAGCATCGATCGATGGGTGCGCTCGGCCGGTCGCCGCTCGTTTTTTGTTGATTTTTTTACTCGTTCCGCCGGCCACCGGTTCAAGGCAGCAGTTTTTACCGGCCGTTTTTTTGTTGCCGAGCGCGACTCCCGAGCAGTCGGCCTGGCCACCTCCGCCACCACCGCCGCCACCGCCGCTTTACATCCCTTTCGAAAGAAAATGAGTGGACAATTATTTGAGTGGAAAGTTTACTCAACTAGCGGTAGATTTGCGCCTGATGAAGATAGGGCAATAATTTGTACGTCATCTGATGATGATTAGGTCTTTCGACGCACCGACTCTTACGGTCACACGGCGCCCATTTTAATATCATCGTGCTCGTTTCGTCAAGGAGATTCGAATCATACCATGGTGACCAGGTTACCTAAGTCACAAACAAAATTTGACCTCAGGTCAAGGTAATTTAAGGTCATGTTGTGAACCAGGTATGTCGTGCTGCGCAATGTCGTACGCGTCTCGGCGAGACATACACAGTGATGCCGGTCTCACGTTCTTATCTTCATTTTATTTCGCCGCCTGCAGGCGAGCGCGACTGGGCTGGACTCGCGGCCAGCACGCCGCGCCCGTGCTCGGGCGGCGGCGTCAGTTCTGCATACTGTTAACAATACAAACAAACGGAAAAATAGATGACATTGCAGATATTGCTTAGCATGCGGTTGGAAAACGGATATAGGCCGGAGTCGGAGTTGGAGTCGGAGTCAGAGTCGATTTCTTCAGGCCGCAGTCGGAGTCGGAGTCGGAGTTGCTAAAATTATGTCGATTCCGCAGCCCTGGACTTGACAGGTAATAAATGCTTCTAGAAATATTAGTTTTCGATTATAGCTCTGGGAGAATGCTGGTCGTAGCTCAAATATATTTATAGGTGATAACTGATAGGTAGGTAAGTAGAGAGATAGAAAAACAAGTTGGAATTTCATTGATATTGGATCTAGTAATGTATCTTTGGCCTGCTTGGGTGGAAATTGTTGAGTTTGTTGATAATATTGATTCTTAACACACGCCCTGGAGGAGGGGCGAAATCCGCCCACCCCTACGGTTTTTCCAGGATAGCGCAAAAACGGCGGCACGCAGCGCCGCCGTTTTTTGCACACCTGTTCAGAAATGAACTTTTCACATTATGTAAAATGCTTGGCCTCGAATCATCTCAGGACAGGTCACTAGACCAGGTCACGTGATGACCTCAACTCCAAAACGTTTGCAGTAGTACCACAGCCACAGTATTACGCCGATCGGTTTCAATCTTGCAGGACTTCATAAGGTCACAGATACCAATAATGTTTATCTCGGCTTTCTAATATCGGTGACCTAAGGTCAGGTCAAATTATTTTGTGACCGCCAACACTGTTTTGTCAATAACTATCGACATAATGCAGATAGAGAAGATAAAATGGTACCAATGTGTTTGTCTCGTCGAGATACGTCTCCCAATATGCAACATGACCAACTTGGGTCACCTTTTGACCTTGACCTGAGGTCAAATTTATCAGTTGACCTAACCCGGTCACCATGAATATTATTCGAAGCACCTTGAAAAGACAAAGGGGATGGCGTAATTATTATTGCTTTATCTTTATTAGGTAAAAAGTTATTTGTGAAAAACAATTTTGCAAAAAAAAATCACCTTTTTGACATTTGATGACCTCTGGAGACTAAACTATTGACCTGAGCTCAAATCTGAGGACACCTTAGTCGATTGCTTTGTTCCGTTTGCTGCTAACTATCATAGTTCCCGAGATATTTGAGGGTGTTCGAAGCGAAGTATTGAAAACTTGAAAATCTGACCATTGATGACCTTTGGTGACCTCAATATTGACCTGAGCAAAACAAAATGAACTAAATACTTTTGAAAGAGCTTGTCTCGATCTATCTAACGTCGTTTTCTGCTTGTCGCTACATTGCGTGATTTTCGAGATCATAGGGGGGGGGCGAAATCCCCCCCCGCCCCCCTCCAGGGCGTGTAATTATCAGAGGCCCTCCAGGGCGCGTGTTAAATGGTTTCTAACACCGTTTTGAGAGACATAATGTTAATAATAAGTCTATATTAGTGTAACCTAACTGGCTGATGAAGGCGCAAGCCGAAATATTCTATATATCTTGTTTTTATTTTATAAATCATCTTTTTTGGCACAATGAGAGTAAGGTTAAAGGGATATTGCCACCTCCGGAGGATTTCTAAAAAGCAACTTAAATGAATGGTGGAGATCAACAATCAGCTATGCTCAAGCTCAAACTTGCTCATGCAGCACCTAAAGCAGTGTATCAGAAAAACATTTTGTATTTATTTCTGACTCCAAAACGTTGGTCCCAGCTGTGCTCAGTACTAGATTCATGATGACCGCTCTCATCCAGTTTGGCGGTGGTATTGGCGCCCGCCCAAAGCCGAAGCGTACGAATTTGCCGAGACTTGACCTTGAAAAGTATATCTGTGTTATAAGGTATAGGTCACATAACTCCTACGGTCCCAAAGTCGAGCCATAGCAATTCTTGCTGTTTTATTATGAAAGAGGCTAAGGTTGTTTAAAAATAATTAACTGCATACGCTTTTTAATTTTAAAGTTTACTGACAGAATGGTGATGTTGAGTTTGCAACATTCAAAAGAAAATAACAGCCCGCAAAGAAGTGATTCTAAATAGTGATGTGGCGACTCTAATTTTACGAATGCTTGGCAAGCATGAGTGGTGCAAATGTATTTTTTTATCTAATGGGGGGAGTTTCGGGAACCAAATTTTGCAGGTGAAATCGGACACGCTTAATCGACCGATACACACCAAAAACTCCATATTGGCCTCCGAGGTGGCAATGTCCCTTTAACACTTATTATTATCACTATGTCTCAAAACAGTGCTAAAACCATTCAAGATAAGTCTCATAGTTCAACAAAAAAAAATAGTAAAGAAAAACAAGATATATAGAAACTTTCGGCTTACGCCTTCAATGGGCATTATTTGTATTTGTTGTCTCAGACCAAAAATACAAACAAATATTGTGTCAGACTAAAATACAAATAATGGCTGATGAAGGCGCAAGCCGAAAGCTGCTATATATTTGTGCCTCTTTACTAAATCATCTTTTTTTCTTACAGACCGTACAAATGCCATATTTTGAGGAAAAAAACATAAACGTCAAAAGATAGCAAATGACGGGGCGACCACATTGCTATCTGTGTTTTGGAAATGTTGGTTTTTGACCCCTCATTTTTTTATATATAAAAAATGCCCAAAATCAATTTTTCAAAGATATACAAAAACTCTCTGGAACGGCAGATCCCTATGAAATAAAAGGGATCACTGTTGGCACGAACGTGACAGTCACCCACTCAATACACCCTTCCACTGGTCATCCAGAACATTGTATTGTATTGTATTGTATTGCATTGCAGCAAAATAACCACAGGCACAGAGCCCAGTTACGGTTGCAGTCAGACTAGGATAAATTAAAACAATCACAGATAACGCGAGTCCACACGAAACACAGGCCCACACAGTACAAAAAGCAAAAACACAACACCACACTGTACCGTACAAACAACGCCATAAAGTAGCCATTAAAAGCGCTGGTAAAAGTACAAATTAAATTAAATGAAGCGCTGGTGGAGGCAAAAGACCTAAAAGAAAAAAGGATATATAATTTAAAGCCATGACTAGTGTGACAATTAGCTGGTATCTCCGCGATGGTGGCACCCACACCAAAGGAAGAGCACGTGCCGTGCCCCCCCCCCCCCCCACCCCATCCCACCCCACCCCACCCCACCCCACCCCACCCCACCCCACCCCACCCCACCCCACCCCACCCCACCCCACCCCACCCCACCCCACCCCACCAGAGGCGTCGCTACCTTCTAAAAAGTGGAGGGTCCACTGCCAGGGGGTGCCATACCCAGAGGAGGGGGCGCCCCGGCCTAGAGGGGCGCAAATCCCATGAACTTCCTGAATTTAACTTGCTTAATTTTCCAGCCCCTCTTTCACATAAAAAGAGCAATTGAACTTACTACCAATCCTTCCATATCGGGAGGATGGGTTTTATGCCAGACAAATTTATATGCCGGAAAAATGCAGCTTTGACAACTTCAAACATACACCCGCACTGCAGCACGCTCATGCAAAGACTGCGCATTGCACATCAACATGGGACATATTCCGGACTAATGTATGTATGTATGTATGTATTAACGTAAACAGACCGTTCCACACGACAGGGTTATTCTTCGGTCTTCCATACATGAACATAAAAATGAGTGAGCTAAAACAGTAAAAAGTGAGCTAAAACAGTTTGCCCTGTTTTGCCGACATCGTACAATTATTGAGCAAGTGTAAAATCTAATGGGCGACACTGCATTCAGAACACACTGAGATTAAATATGCGCATTGTATGAATGGCTAGCCCTATACAAGAATGTGCGCTTTCCGTGATTGTTTCTAGGTCGAGGCAATTGCCGCATTAACCTTCATGCCATGTTTCGATTGTCGGGTATCACGCTCCAGTATTTCGTAGTTGAACTGGATGCGCGACGCCAACGACGAAGGTTTCGCTCTAGTTATAACCTTATGCAACATGCACAAGTCAGAGTATTTTACTAAATCTAACGCATTTATCCAACCTAATTCACGCAATACATCAGAGATGTGGTCGTATTTCCTGCGTCCTGATATGACTCGTGCGGCAAAATTTAAGATTTTTTGGATGTTCTTAAGAGACGTCACACTGGCACTGCCATACACTTGTACACAGTATCTCACATGTGATAGCACCAGACAATCGACAATGCGCGGCAACACTTCAGCGGGCAAGGCATGCTTTACATGGCTTAATCCGATCAAAATTCCAAAGCAGCGATCAGTGATGTTTTTTATATGATATTCCCATGACAATGTTTCATCCATCACCACTCCTAAATTTTTGACTTTGTTGGAACATTGAATTTGCTCTCCCATAAAATAAAATAATGGGGGCTGCGCAATACGCTTTAACTGCCTCCTGTCTCCACACAAAATAAATTCAGTTTTTGCCGCATTAACCTTCATGCCATGTTGTTGGAACCACGTTGACATCGTTACTAGCAACTCTTCCATGCTCCTTTGTAGTTCCCCAATTTGATCTCGAGGGCCTGTGACAGCGAGCTGTGTGTCATCGGCATAACGCACCGATGTGACCTTGAAGCCATTGATTTTAGCTGGAATGTGGCATGCGAGATCGTTGCTAGCAATGTTGTACAGTAATGGGCCGAGACAAGTACCCTGGAAAGTCCCAATTGTGATAGGAAGTGGCTTTGAAAAACTTTCCCCTACTTTAACCCGTTGTACGTGTCCGTGTAGGTAGCTTTTAAACCAGCCTGATGAAATTTGCAACAATTCTAATTTATTAATGAGCGTTTTGTGATCAATAACATCGAAGCAGCGACTCAAATCAATGAGAACCAATATGGAAATTTGGGATCGATCCATGCCCCTGAGAATTTCGTCAGTCATTGTCAATAGGGCGGTACATGTCGAATGTTGCGGCAAGAAACCATGTTGATCTTCGCTCAATAGATTTTGGCTCTGGAGGTAGCTTGTCAACTGTTTTTGTACTAACTTTTCTACTACTTTGCATATACCAGGAACTTTCGTGATAGGTCTAAAATTTGATGCTTTAGATGGATCGTCTCTTTTAAATAGAGGAATGACGGTCGCCCTTTTCCAGGCAGAGGGCACGGTTTCAGAGACAAAGCTAGTGTTGATGATACGTAAAAGGTAGCGTCCAATTGCATCAAATGTCAGTTTTAAAATTTGGATTGGGACGTCGCCTTCTATTGAAGAGTCTTTGTTGGGTAGTGAAAATAAAGCACACCTTAGTTCAGTCAACGTGACTGGTGTGAGCCTCATTGACCCAGCGTTGACCCTAGGTAGTCGAGTAAAAAGCTTCTCTCGGCCCGAACGGTCGAAGTCGGCAACCACCTCGTCTCTAGTGTGTGTACCTACTGCTGTAAAGTAATCGTTCAGGTCATCTGGTGTTAAATTTTGCGGTTGCTTTGTGTATCCACGTTTAGGTGCAATTACATATTTTAATTTCTGAAACAATGACGAGGATGTTGAGTTGTGGACGCGGTTTGCTATATCTGCCCGACAGTCTTTGCGAATCGCCCGTTTAGTTAATGTGTTGATTTCCTGATACGCTGGATCGTTTGTTTCTTTATATCGTTTGCGCTGCTTCATCAGATTGAGGGTTTCATTCGAAACCGGTGGGGGACGGGGGTTGTGAACTCTAAATTTTCTGATAGGAGCATGGAAGTCTAACATTTCGTTAAGCGTATTTGAAAAAGCCTCCCACTGCTGTTGACATGTTTCATTTTGTTTTACAACAGAGTGCCATCCAATGTTCCTTACATCAGTCAAAAACGCACCATTATCGAATGTTCGCCATCTCCGGCCCGTCCTGTACTGCGCCCTTTGTCTGGCTCGGGGCACCGTTACTCCCACACATACGCGACGGTGGTGACTCGCGTAATCACATTTTTGGACAGAACACATTGTTAGTGATTGGTCGTTACACAACGAATCAGACATCAGCACAACATCAAGTAATGAGCGCGTGCGGTCACGATAAAAGGTAGGTTCGCGTACTACACAGTTCAGCCCGTACCTTTCTAATTCCCGAAGCCTTTCATTTGCTGCTGGATTTGTTTGAGGGTCTGAATTCAGATCACCCGCTAAAATGATACGGTGAGATGAAGAGGCCGTAATTATTTGTTGGATTTGTTCCTCTAAATCGTTGAAATCCGCTTGAATTTGAGCGTGGTTTGATGAAGGTGGTCGATAGACACAAGCCAAAGTGGCTGCTTTCTTTTTGTCGATTTTCACCTTGACCCAGAGCGCCTCTACATGAGAGTCTGATCCAGTCGTTTTCACTTTAATTATATTGGCGGATAAATGTTCCTTCACAAATATTGCGACCCCTCCTCCAGATTTTTTACGTCCTGTTTTTCTGTCCAGCCGAAAAAGGCGATACCCTGGAATTGTAATAAATCGGTCTGGCGTCGTTGACTTCAGATTGGTCTCAGTAAAACATAGCATTTCTGGAGACCGAAGGGAAACATCAGTGCGAATGTCCGGTAATTTTGGAAGAAGGGACTGAACATTTAACAGCTCCAGTGACAGTTTTCCGCGCGTCGTCGTCTCCGATGGAACGCCGTCTGATGCGGTGTTGTTGTCCGGGTGTGTGACACACGCTAGTCTGGTTTGCCTCTCGTTGAGTCGTGGTGGTTCGATAAATTGGCGTGGCGGCTGAGCGAGCGTTCTGTTGCGCTGTGGTGAGGTGTGGCGTCCTGCACGGGAGGGCAACGCCCCAGCGTGCTGGAGAGGGTTGTCTGGATTCGGTGTTGGTGGACGCCCTACACGGCGGGGTGGTGTTACCCCAACGTCCGGAGCGGTTTGCTGTTCGCCGCTTCCTCTTGCTTTGGCTCGGCGGACCCTCCACCCGCCGCAACACCCGCGGTGTGCGGGCCGGCGGGAGCGGGCCCCCGTCACTGCCCCGTCGCCCGGCATTGTTGACATTAGCCGGGCGACGTCCCCTGGTCAGCGGGTCTCCCTAGTTGAACGGATGAGCAACTAGTTGAACGGATCATATCGACTACCACTCGATACGTTTCACTCCACATATACAGCACTGAAGGTATGGGTAGTAACAAAAATAACAATGAAGAAAATAATTAAAGGAAAGCTTATCAAGGAACAGGGGCGGATCCAGGGGGGCCAAAGCGGCCCCCCCCCCCCAAAAAAAAAAAATCCTGATACTATGTTTTGCCCCCCCCCCCCAACGATCGGACGTACGTTGTAAAAATTGCCTTTGCAGCAGTCAAAATCCATCTATCCACAGTTAAAAATTTGACAATTTCGCGCCTCTGCGCGGAACGACACAATCCGTAATTGCTTATACAAATTTGGAAAATGGGAAAATGAATTAATTCAGTGTCTGGCAGTCTCTCCTTGGCGATACCAAATGGTCCCCAGGGCCCATTCCGAAAAAGGCGACGCGAACGCAAAGACACGGACATCGGCACCCGGAAGCTGCTCCAGCGGTGCCCAACTTGCTCTGGACCGAAGAGCTATTAGTGAGACCAGGCCAGGACCATCTTGATCTCCCCAAACCATCTTGCCCCAGGCTCCTCCAGATCCGCAGGGACCATTTATGTGCAGAAAAGTCGTTCTGCTTTCCTAAAATGCGGAAAAGAAAATGTGTGCGGAATTATGTGCGGTATATATAATGATGTGTTATTATTAATTATGTGCGGAAAAGTCTTGTTGCTTTCAAACCATTTTCACTGTTACCAGTTGTTTGTTACAGTTCGGTACACATGTATACAGTTAATATTACCATACGTACTATTGAGCGCTGACTGCCACCGGTCATCGTGATTTACTATCCGAGGCTAATGCATATGAAAAACTATCTTCATTTCAATATTTTGCATTATACCGAGATGTGCAACCAGGAAAAAGGGTTACCTGAGGCTTAGCTCCAATCACGGTCTGGTTCCAATATGAAAATTTCGTTTTCCACGACATAAAATCAAAATTTCCACGCCGCTTCGCGGCGTCACATCGGTGGCCATCGTCATAACGAAGCCATCGTCATCGTCAATTCGGTTTGTCGTAACGCTGAATTGAATGCATAGCATTTTTAGCTTCTTATCCCCTACAAGGCTCACCGCCTACATTTCTGGGTTTTATCAGTCAAACCCGTACAAATTTCGAGCCGCTGGGAGGCGTTAAATAACAATGATCTAGTATAACATGAAAATCCACATTAAAAATGCTGCAAAGGCTTCAATACAGGCATAAAAAAATGAGGGTACATTTTTTTTCCAGCGGACCTCCACTAACAAATTATCGATAACGCCCCTGCGAGTTGGTATGAGATAAACGTTATTATTACTTATATGTGTATATGCTACGGAATATCGCGTTTTTGCGTTTTTCTCCCCGAAAAAGTGAATTTCTTAAGCTCGAATACCAAAATAAGATGACCGGCCTAAATCCGCGGAGAAAAAAAAGTTATTTTTTTCCACAAAAAGATGCCCCTCCCCCCACACACACACACGGAAAGAGGCTGGATTCGCCAGTGTTTCGCACCTACTTATATTTTTGTATTTTGCTGACATTTAAGAAGAATTAAAGAATTATTAGAAGACATTTAAGAAGCTCTATATTTTTTGGGGCGCCCGTTACCGCTTTCCATCTAAGCCGATAGATCGTCCCTTAACGAATATTTGCAGCATTTGGAGAAACCATAAATAGATTGACGAATTAATGGAAGTTGGGTACTTCTTTTTGCTCCGGCTGTTCTAAATCCAAATAAATTGTATTCTTGCTGGTGATCTAAATCCCCGTTACATTGACATAATATTGTGACTTTATATATATATATATATATATATATATATATATATATATATATATATATATATATATATATATATATATATATATATATATATATATATATACTTTTGAAACTTGCAGACGACTTCTATGAATTTCCATATAATTCCATATTGATTAAATCGGTGAACTGAGATGTTCAGTATATTGTATAGATAGGTATATTGTTTTATTGAATTGAAACTATCGATGCTCTGACACGATCCAAGTACATTTTAGCAACACCACGCTGTTTGTCTGCGGCTGTATCCGTGTTTTAAGCGTGCCAGTGATTGACAGCGTTTCTAAAGACCAGCGCCACTCGCCGGAGGGGCGCGGTCACTGGCGGGAGAGGCGCCGTCGCTGTCCGGTGGGGCGCTGTCACTGGTCGGAGGGGCGCCGTCACTCGCCGGAGGGGCGCGGTCGCTGACCGGAGGGGCGCCGTCACTGGCCAGGGGCGCCGTCACGGGCCGGAGAGGAGCAGTCACTAGTCGGAGGGGCGCCGTCACTCGCCGGAGGGGCGCCGTCACTCGCCGGAGGGGCGCGGTCACTGGCAGGAGAGGCGCCGTCACTGTCCGGAGAGGCGCCGTCACTGGTCGGAGGGGCGCCGTCACTCGCCGGAGGGGCGCCGTCACTGACCGGAGGGGCGCCGTCACTGGCCGAAGGGGTGTCGTCACTGGTCGGAGGGGCGCCGTCACTCGCCGGAGGGGCGCAGTCACTGGCAGGAGAGGCGCCGTCACTGTCCGGTGGGGCGCCGTTACTGGTCGGAGGGGCGCCGTCACTCGCCGAAGGGACGCGGTCGCTGACCGGAGGGGCGCCGTCACTGGCCAGAGGGGCGCCTTCACTGGCCGGAGGGGCGCCGTCACTGGTCGGAGGGGCGCCGTCGCTGGCCGCAATGCGCCAGCGACGGCTCACTGCGCGCCGTCACATCGCTTATACAAATTTGGAAAATGGAAAAATAAATTCATTAAGTGTCTGGCAGTCTCTCCTTGGCAGTACCTAATTGCTAGCCCCAGGGCCCATTCCCTTCATAAAATATTAACTTTCAAGCGGGCTACATGTTTAGCTAATCTGCCGAGTTCCGAAAAAAGGCGACACGAACGCAAAGACGCGGACATCGGCACCCGGAAGCTGCTTCAGCGGTGCCCAGCTTGCTGGACCGAAGAGCTAATAGTGGGTACCAGGCCAGGACTATCTCCCCCATGCTTCTTTCTCCAGATCCACAGGGACCATTTATGCGCGGAAAAGTCGTTCTTCCCCTTTGCTGCTTTCAAACCATTTGCACTGTTACTAGATGTTTGCTACAGTTTGGTTCATATGTATACAGTTATTATTATTATATGTACTATTGAGCGCTGACTGCCACCGGTCATCGTGATTTACTATCCGAGGCTAATGTATATGAAAAACTACCTTCATTTCAATATTTTTCATCATAACGAGATGTGTAACCAGGAAAAGGGGTTACCTGAGGCTTGGCTCCACTCACGGTCTGGCTCCAATATCAAAATTTCGTTTTCCACGACCTAAAATTAACATTTTCACGCCGCTTCGCGCCGTCACATCGTTGGCCATCGTCATAACGAAGCCATCGTCATCGTCTTTGGTTTGTTGTAGCGGTGAATTGAATGAATAGCATGTTTCGTTTCTTATTCTCTACAAGGCCCACCGACTATGTGTCTGGGTTTTATCAGGCAAACCCGTAAAAATTTCGCGCCTCTTCGCGGCGCTAAATAACTAGTATGTACCTACTAAAACATGAAAGAACACATTACAAATGCTGCAAAGGCCTAATTACACGCATACAAAATTGGTAGTTTTTCTTTCGTCATTTTAGCCGACCCCCCCCCCCCACTCAAAAATTATCGGCGACGCCACTGGGTACGACTGACAATTGACATAGTTTTGCTCAGTGTCAGGCAATGTCGGAACAATACAAACTGCAAGCTGACGATCTTTCCTTTTTCGATATCCCAAAAGGTCGAAAAGCTAAAAAAGAAAAGAAATCGTGTAGTTGCAAAATAAAGTGGGCCAAATCCGGGAAGAAATTCGAAATTGGGGTAGGTAAGGTCCGCTAAAAACGGTTTGCCCCCCCCCCCCCCCCAAAAAAAAAAACGCCCGGCTGGATCCGCCCTTGTACATGTGTCACAGAAAAATGTAGGTAAATAAATCAAAAGGTGAATATTTCACTTTAATACATGCTTTTTATGTAGAATCCAAGGGAAACGCAATTTACTTTGTACATTTCCATTCAGCTGAACGTTCCTAAAATTATGCTACTAGGATATAACCACGGTAAAACTATTGAATACGTTACTAATTATTGGGACACAGTCAATGCACACGTGTGCGCACGCACCGTTTCATATTTAAAACCTGTTTTAGCTTTATCAGAGCCCGCTTGCGCTTGGCCCCAGGGGGCGCCCTGGGTTTCTTTGCCCCCCCCCCCCCCCCCCACCTCCCCCATCCGAAAATTCCTTCCGCCGCCACTGACGTATCGGCGTACGTCAGATTGACGTTGACGTATACGGTCTAACGTATGGCGCAGGGCGTAGGATCCTATTCAGTTGGGGGGGGGGGGGGGCTTCAGCTCCCCTCCCAACTTGTGGCGCAGCCCCCCCCCCCCCAACTTGTCAGTCAGCCCCCAACTTTACAGACAAAATATTAGACATACAAAACAGCATGAAAGAAAAAGGAAGTGAAAACAAAACAGATTTATCATATTACTTATTATATGAACAAAAGATAAACAGTATTTATTGACAACCAGGTAGCCTAAACAGTAAACAACCATGTGCACACACATGAAAATATGGTACTTTATGAAATATGTGCATGATAAAATGAGCAAAGCAAGACATCCCAATTTATGGTTAACGAGCAAGCATCAGAATTCAGAATCCACCTTCACATTTGCCAAAGGTGTGCAGATTTTGAGTACAATTATGGTTATGCAAATGACACTATGAAAAATAAAACAGAATTATCACTTAACCATCTCACAGCACACTGATCATCCTAGGCTGAAACAAGAACATGAATGATCATAGACCTAACAACTAACAAGTACAAGTAAGAGTTATAAGAATCAGAACTTTCAATTTGCTCATAATGTTCCAGCATTACCAGCAATACAAATATGTGTCACACGATAAGTTAAGGCCAGGGTGATAAAAAGTGGAGAGGCATATCAGTTTAGGTCATTTTGGAAAACAATATGGATCAAAATTCCAATATCAAAGAATCCAAAACTTGCAAAAACAAAGCACAAATATTGGAAAACAAAGAATGTCAATGCGACAACAAAGGCAAGGCTACATGCGCATAGCTGCGCCACATTTGTCTTGTTTATTATTACTAAAGTAATACCGTTTGACTTTCGCATAATTGGTTTGCCTTGTGGGAAATATGTTATAGAACTGTTCACTCTGACGTCACTGGTGGAAAGTTTTGAGGTGGCTTGTAATTGAAAAATGTGTTGTTAGGTGGGAAAAGTGAGGAAAAATCCACATTACCCATTAACACGCGCCCTGGAGGGGGGCGAAATCCGCCCACCCCTCCGGTTTTTCGAGGATAGCGCAAAAACGGCGGCGCGCAGCGCCGCCGTTTTTTGCATACCTGTTTAGAAATGAACTTCTCGCATTATGTAAAATTCTTGGTCTCAGGTCATCTCAGGTCAGGTCACGAGACCAGGTCACGTGATGACCTCAACTCCAAAACGTTTGCAGTAGTACCACAGCCACAGTTTTACGCCGATCGGTTTCAATCTTGCAGGACTTCATAAGGTCATAGATACCAACAATTTGTTAATCTCGGATTTCTAATATCGGTGACCTAAGGTCAGGTCAATTTTGTGACCGCCAACACGGTTTTATCAATAACTATCGACATAATGAAGATAGAGAAGAGAAAACGGTACCAATATGTTTGTCTCGTCGAGACACGTCTCCCAATATGCAACATGACTAACTTGGGTCACCGTTTGACCTTGACCTGAGGTCAAATTTATCAGTTGACCTAACCCGGTCACCATGCGTATGATTCGAAGCGCCTTGACAAGATACACGTGATGGCGTAAACATTATTGCTTTATCTTTATTAGGTAAAAGGTTATTTGAGGAAAACAGTTTTGAGAACAAAATTACCTTTTTGACATTCGATGACCTCTGGAGCCTAAACTATTGACCTAAGCTCAAATCTGAGGACACCTATGTCGATTGCATTTTTCAATGACTTTCGATTGCTTTTTTCCGTTTTCTGCTAACTATAATAGTTCCCGAGATATTTGGGAGTGTTCGAACCGAAGTCTGGAAAACTTGAAAATCTGACCCTTGATGACCTCTGGTGACCTCAATATTGACCGGAAAAAAAATTAACGAAATACTTTCGAAAGAGCTTGTCTCGAGCTATCTAACGTCGTTTCCCGCTTGTCGCTACGTTGCGTGGTTTTCGAGATAATAGGGGGGGGGGCGAAATCCACCCCCCTCCAGGGCGTGTAATTATCAGAGGCCCTCCAGGGCGCGTGTTAAAGGGATTATACGGGTTTTTCCCAGAATAATTGAGTTACATAGTAAAACGTAGTTATAAAGGTGGTAGAAGTCCCACGGTAGCCACATTTTTCTGGAAATGACCTCTTCTGCACGTAAGGACATTCCAAAGTGCGCGGTGATGCCACCGCGTATTTTCTGCAGGACCGGCTGAGGCAGAGCCAGTCATCTATTTTATGCTAATAAAAACACCTCACGTATGGCATATTTCCGGTAAAATAAGCAATATTTGAAAGAAAATAAACTTGTTTTATTCCAACGACAGCAGCAGTTACCTAGTTTTCCAATAAAATTCTATATTTTTCATGAACTTTCATGCCAAAAAAAATAATACGCCACCACCAAATTATCAACGCTGAAGGCCAGGGAAAAGAAAACCACAAAAACACAAAACCTCAACGAACAGTGTGTACAAAGTCAAACAAAGTACAAAGTGACGGGACATACAAAGTCCCGTCAGTTTTGAATTCCATAATAATTTTGTGATCTAGTGTAGGACTTACAGATAATTCAAAACTCTAAAATTGATCTTAAGATAAAAGTGGTGGACAGAAGTGCCGATCAAGTACTCGTTATCTGATACTAGTCTCGAAAAACGCCCAAGTTTTATCGCTGATAATTTCTGAAATAATGGACTAAATTAGCATTGAGGTCCCTGTTATATGTCTTAAACGTGTTTAAAGCTCATACAACTGCAAAAGAGTGCATTTACTTGCAGGACGGAAACCCGTATAATCCCTTTAAACAACTTTGTATCACATAATCGAACGCCATTCTCCCACAATCTAGATAAGAAAATCTTCCCTACGGCCTTTAACATTAGGGCAGTCAGCCGTTGGAACCAGACTGGTTATTGATTCGACTCTGATTCAATTGATTGGAATCGTGCAAAACAAATCCCTTGAATCAAAGAAGAATCGATTAACCACCGGATTTTTTGTGTATTCATGAATCATGATTGAATCAAACCCGCATAGACACAAGGCTGCGCGAATACAAAAGACTGTGCAATGCTATTTCAATGGTGAGTCAAACGTGATTTGATACCAAAAAAAATGATTCTTTGAATCGGAAAGAATAATTTCTCAAAATGGTTATCCATGAATCAAACGGTGAATGCATCATTCATATTCCAAAATGAATCGTGATTGAATCCTTCCAAAAAAAGGTGAATCAATAACCAGTCTGGTTGGAACCACTTTCAATCAGTGACGTCATGGGTGAACAGCTCTATATGTATTTTTACATCTCTGATCTCAGCTGTAATATATAGAAGGACCGGCCCTGGACCATTGGCATCGACTTTTAGCGACGCCTCTTACCATGGGTGGAGCTTATCATAAAAAAGTTGGTGGGGCGAAATGTCATATTGGGTGGTTGTTTTCCATGGCTATAAGGTGAAAATGACCATTAAACGTCAGAAAATCTTCAAATCTGACAAAAGTTGGTGGGCCAAAACACAAAGTTGGTGGGGCAGTGGTACCACCATTTGAATAGGAAACTCCACCCATGCCTCTCACAGAGACAAGGAACTTTTGGGTCAGGATTTGTGTTGAAACCATTCACTTTGTTAAGCAGGGGAAATTTGATAAGAGTAAAAGGTACTCAAAGACGAGAAAAGCTCAAATCCGCAAGAACAAAATTGCATAAGAGGTTCTCTCAAAGATAAAAAGTTGGGACTGAAGATGAGATATTAGGTGGGCAAAGAAAAACGGAGACGCTTTGCGCCACCGTTTTTCGTTTTTCCTCATCTCTGAAAAACATTGCAGATGTGCAAACCATAGTCATAGGAACTGGGGAGGGGGCAGGACGGCGGAAGCCGGGGCAGGGTAGCTGCCTCCCCCCCTCACCCCCCAGTCAAGACGTTTGGGAGCAAATATATGTGTTTGCTCACCATAAATGAGGAAAATATTGTGGAAATATGCCTTTTTATTTTTGACCGAGAAAAGAAATTGACCCGAGAGCCATCAAGGTGCCCTCGAACAGCCTGAGGGGACTCTCGGTCGGACCTCGTAGTTCTCAGTGAGCTCTCGGTCAGCCTGAAGGGGCCCTCGGTCTGCCTGAGGAGCCCTCGATCGGCGTGAGGGGGCACTTAGTCAGCCTTTGGGGGCCCTCAGTCGGCCTGAGGGGCCATCGGTCTGTCCGATGGGGCCCCCAGTCGGCCTCAGATGGCCCTTAGCCTCCCCGTGGGGCTCTCAGTCGGCCTGAGGACCCTCAGTCTGCCTGAGGGGGCTCTCGGTCGGCCTGAGGGGCACTCAGTCGGCCTGAGGAGGCCCTCAGTCGGCTTGAGGGGGCACTCGGTCGGCCTGAGGGGCCCCTCAGTTGGCATGAGGAGCCCCTCAGTCGGCCTGAGTGACATTCAGTCAGCCTGAGCCCTGAGGGGGCCATTAGTCAGTCTGAGGTGGCCCTCAGTCTGTCTGAAGGATCCTTGGTTGTCCCAGGATAGCCCTCAGATGGCCTGAAGGGCCTTGAGTCAGTTCAGGGGGGAGGGGGGAGGGGGGGGGGGGGGGCATGGCCCCGTGTCCCTGCTCAGGTTCAACCAGTGGTGAATCTAGGTTTCGAGTTTGGTTTCGTGTTTCGAATTGGCAGCTAGAAGAGCCCTTGGATGGGGTCTAGGTGCCTTCAGTCAGCCTGATGGACCCTTGGTCGTCCTAGGAGAACCCTCGAATGGTCTGAGGGGCCTTCAGTCAGCCTGAGGTGCCTGAGGTCTGAGGAACCTCGTTCAGTCTGAGGGGCCCTCAGTCAGTCTGAGGTGGCCCATAGTCGGTCTGAGGGGTCCTTGGTTGTTCTAGGATAGCCCTCGGATGGCCCGAGGGCCCCCAAAGCGCCGGGGCCCCTTTGAAGAACTGAGGACCCTTCGCCTGTTACTGAGCGGGGGAGATGTAAATTGGCGACCAAGTGCACCCTCGGGCCGATCGAAGACCCTCGTCCTCGAGCCGACTGAAGGCCGCTCAGGCCGACCCTTCAGACCTGAGGGGCCTGAGGGGGGTCTGAGGGGTCTTCAGTCAGCCTGAGGTGCCTGAGGTCTGAGGAACCTCGTTCAGTCTGAGGGGCCCTCAGTCAGTCTGAGGTGGCCCATAGTCGGTCTGAGGGGTCCTTGGTTGTTCTAGGATAGCCCTCGGATGGCCCGAGGGCCCCCAAAGCGCCGGGGCCCCTTTGAAGAACTGAGGACCCTTCGCCTGTTACTGAGCGGGGGAGATGTAAATTGGCGACCAAGTGCACCCTCGGGCCGATCGAAGACCCTCGTCCTCGAGCCGACTGAAGGCCGCTCAGGCCGACCCTTCAGACCGATCGAAGGCTTCATCAGGTCCACCGCAGGCCCCTCAGGCCGACCGATATCCCCTCAGGCCGGTTGAGTGCCCCATCGGGCTGGTTGAGAGCCGTCTCAGACCGACTGAGGCCCCCCCTAAGGCCGACTGAGGGGCTCTCAAGCCGGCCGAGGGTCCTCTCAGGCCGACTAAGCGCCCCCCTGAGGTCATCTGAGGGTCATCCCAGGACGACCAATGGTCCCTCAGGCAGACTGAGGGCAACTTTCGCTGACGAGAAAAGCACAAAACTACAAATACATTTTGCATAGGGTGGTTTAGTTGAGCTAAATTCTCCTGCCGAAATTAACAATGATTGTTGGGGCGCGACCATGCTTACTATTCAGAAGGAAAGTGCGACGTTTCGTAAAAGAAATAGTCATTAACATTATCGCGTCGAAAATCAGCGATTTGGCTGTTCTCCGTGGCTCCAGCAATAAATATAAGAAGAAGAAAAATAAGCATTGGACAAATCAAAATAATGAGATATTTGCTGACACCTAAGACTAGATCGTTAGTTGTTGATGACCAAATCCATTAAGAAAAATCGTTGGTACGCTAGGTTGAACCTAGCGGCGGATCAACGGTTGGGCAAAATGGGCAATTGACCCCTCAAACGAAAAATTAGTAGGCAAATGTATGTTTTTACTCCCCCCCCCCCCCCCACCCAAGACATGATTGTAAAAGTAATCGTACTATTTACCACTCCCCCGATAAACAACTTTCGCTGACGGCGCCCTCATGTGGGAGTATGGCGCCCTTTTTGCGAAATTTGTAGCGAAATTCGAAACACGCAACCAAACTCGAAACCTAGATTCACCACTGGTTGAACCTGAACAGGGACACGGGGGTCATGCCCCCCCCCCCCCCCCCCCTGAGCAAAAAAAGATATACTAGATAAAATGCGACATGCTGACGACCCGATCCCCCCCCCCCTGGCTGAAGAGCAAAATTTGATTCTACTACTGACCCCTGCAAAAAAAACATAATGGCTACGTGCCTGAACCTGAATTGAGCCCCCCCCCCCCCCCCCCACTGATTTTGAGAAACTACACTACACCCTGGTTTATATCCTACGGATCATTATTTTACACGTCTTCTAAGAAGAAAAGGTAGATATGAATTTTCTCGGTAAAACAATATTTCGTGGTATCAAAGGAAAATTAAATGCCAAATAGAAGTTCTTAATATGGTAGCAATTTTTCAACCTTAATTTGGACAACTGTGTCATTTGGCTTCGTGTGGCCTTGTGAGCCGGCAGGTCGTTGTCATCCCAATGCCTATAAGCTGTTCAATAAATGCCCCGGTGACGTCACCTGGACAATACTTTTTGGATCCCTGTGAGTTTCCATCCTGGTATGGCGTGTCCGGTGTGAACTCTGCTTAAGAGAAGGCCAGGTAGATAGGTACACGGGGCGTGGCAGAGCGGTCCGTTTGCTATGGAGGCCACAGAGGACATGACTACTCTCGTCCCCCGCGGCAGAGGTGGTTCTGCCTGGTCAGAGCGGTCGGCCGGGCAGCGGCCCGATTATTGACCATCTGGCGTGGGCAGGCGTACCTGGAAGCCGGGCGGTGAGCCGGCACCATATGTTCGGCGAATGCAGCGACTGCTGCCAGTCCCTGAGTAGGCAGGAATGCTGGGCCGCTGCGACAGCCGGGCGTACCGCGATTCGCGATAACCTCCGCACGAGCCAGTGACCAGCGTCCAGCGCAGGCGCTGCGGGCTGAAGGTGGACTGTGTGACACACTTTGTCACAGCGTGTCACACATGTGACACTGCAGTGTATCCACACCGTGTCACACATGTGACACTGCAGTGTATCCACAACGTGTCACACATGTGACACTGCAGTGTATCCACACCGTGTCACACATGTGACACTGCAGTATATCCACATCGTGTCACACATGTGACACTGCAGTGTATCCACACCATGTCACACATGTGACACTGCAGTGTATCCACACCGTGTCACACATGTGACACTGCAGTGTATCCACAACGTGTCACACATGTGACACTGCAGTATATCCACATCGTGTCACACATGTGACACTGCAGTGTATCCACACAGTGTTACACATGTGACACTGCAGTGTATCCACACCGTGACACACATGTGACACTGCAGTGTATCCACACCGTGTCACACATGTGACACTGCAGTGTATCCACAACGTGTCACACATGTGACACTGCAGTGTATCCACACCGTGTCACACATGTGACACTGCAGTATATCCACATCGTGTCACACATGTGACACTGCAGTGTATCCACACCATGTCACACATGTGACACTGCAGTGTATCCACACCGTGTCACACATGTGACACTGCAGTGTATCCACACCGTGTTACACATGTGACACTGCAGTGTATCCACACCGTGACACACATGTGACACTGCAGTGTATCCACATTCCACACCGTGTCACACGTGTCACACTGCAGTGTATCCACACCGTGTCACACATGTGACACTGCAGTGTATCCACATCGTGTCACACATGTGACACTGCAGTGTATCCACACCGTGTCACACATGTGACACTGTAGTATATCCACACCGTGTCACACATGTGACACTGCAGTGTATCCACACTGTGTCACACATGTGACACTGCAGTGTATCCACACCGTGTCACACCAGTGGCACTGCAGTGTATCCACACCGTGTCACACATGTAACACTGCAGTGTATCCACAACACACATGTGACACTGCAGTGTATCCACTCCGTGTCACACATGTGACACTGCAGTGTATCCACACCGTGTCACACATGTGACACTGTAGTGTATCCACACCGTGTCACACATGTGACACTGCAGTGTATCCACACTGTGTCACACACGTGACACTGCAGTGTATCCCCACCGTGTCACACATGTGACACTGCAGTGTATCCACAACACACATGTGACACTGCAGTGTATCCACTCCGTGTCACAAATGTGACACTGCAGTGTATCCACACCGTGTCACACATGTGACACTGCAGTGTATCCACAACATGTCACACATGTGACACTGCAGTGTATCCACACCGTGTTACACATGTGACACTGCAGTGCATCCCCACCGTGTCACACATGTGACACTGCAGTGTATCCACACCGTGTCACACATGTGACACTGCAGTGTATCCACACCGTGTCACACATGTGACACTGCAGTATATCCACATCGTGTCACACATGTGACACTGCAGTGTATCCACACCGTGTTACAAATGTGACACTGCAGTGTATCCACACCGTGACACACATGTGACACTGCAGTGTATCCACACCGTGTCACACATGTGACACTGCAGTGTATCCACAACGTGTCACACATGTGACACTGCAGTGTATCCACACCGTGTCACACATGTGACACTGCAGTATATCCACATCGTGTCACACATGTGACACTGCAGTGTATCCACACCATGTCACACATGTGACACTGCAGTGTATCCACACCGTGTCACACATGTGACACTGCAGTGCATCCACACCGTGTTACACATGTGACACTGCAGTGTATCCACACCGTGACACACATGTGACACTGCAGTGTATCCACATTCCACACCGTGTCACACGTGTCACACTGCAGTGTATCCACACCGTGTCACACATGTGACACTGCAGTGTATCCACATCGTGTCACACATGTGACACTGCAGTGTATCCACACCGTGTCACACATGTGACACTGTAGTATATCCACACCGTGTCACACATGTGACACTGCAGTGTATCCACACTGTGTCACACATGTGACACTGCAGTGTATCCACACCGTGTCACACCAGTGGCACTGCAGTGTATCCACACCGTGTCACACATGTAACACTGCAGTGTATCCACAACACACATGTGACACTGCAGTGTATCCACTCCGTGTCACACATGTGACACTGCAGTGTATCCACATCGTGTCACACATGTGACACTGCAGTGTATCCACACCGTGTCACACATGTGACACTGTAGTGTATCCACACCGTGTCACACATGTGACACTGCAGTGTATCCACACTGTGTCACACACGTGACACTGCAGTGTATCCCCACCGTGTCACACATGTGACACTGCAGTGTATCCACAACACACATGTGACACTGCAGTGTATCCACTCCGTGTCACAAATGTGACACTGCAGTGTATCCACACCGTGTCACACATGTGACACTGCAGTGTATCCACAACATGTCACACATGTGACACTGCAGTGTATCCACACCGTGTTACACATGTGACACTGCAGTGCATCCCCACCGTGTCACACATGTGACACTGCAGTGTATCCACACCGTGTCACACATGTGACACTGCAGTGTATCCACACCGTGTCACACATGTGACACTGTAGTGTATCCACACAGTGTCACACATGTGACACTGTAGTGTATCCACACCGTGACACACATGTGACACTGCAGTGTATCCACACCGTGTCACACATGTGACACTGCAGTGTATCCACACCGTGTCACACATGTGACACTGTAGTGTATCCACACAGTGTCACACATGTGACACTGTAGTATATCCACACCGTGACACACATGTGACACTACAGTGTATCCACACCGTGTCACACATGTGACACTGCAGTGTATCCACAGCGAGCGGATGAGAGGGATAGCGTGACACGGATGAGAGGGATAGCGTGATACGGAGGCCCGCAGACGGATGAGAGGGATAGCGTGACACGGATGAGAGGGATAGCGTGACACGGAGGCCCGCAGACGGATGAGAGGGATAGCGTGATACGGAGGCCCGCAGACGGATGAGAGGGATAGCGTGACACGGATGAGAGAGATAGCGTGACACGGAGGCCCGCAGACGGATGAGAGGGATAGCGTGACACGGATGAGAGGGATAGCGTGACACGGAGGCCCGCAGACGGATGAGAGGGAGAGCGTGATACGGAGGCCCGCAGACGGATGAGAGGGATAGCGTGACACGGATGAGAGGGATAGCGTGACACGGAAGCCCGCAGACGGATGAGAGGGATAGCGTGATACGGAGGCCCGCAAACGGATGAGAGGGATATCGTGACACGGATGAGAGAGATAGCGTGACACGGAGGCCCGCAGACGGATGAGAGGGATAGCGTGACACGGAGACCCGCAGACGGATGAGAGGGATAGCGTGACACACGGAGGAGAGGGATAGCGTGACACGGAGGCCCGCAGACGGATGAGAGAGATAGCGTGACACGGAGGAGAGGGATAGCGTGACACGGAGGAGAGGGATAGCGTGACACGGAGGCCCGCGGACGGATGAGAGGGATAGCGTGACACGGAGGAGAGGGATAGCGTGACACGGAGGAGAGGGATAGCGTGACACGGAGGCCCGCAGACGGAGGAGAGGGATAGCGTGACACGGACGCCCGCAGACGGAGGAGAGGGATAGCGTGACACGGAGGCTCGCAGACGGATGAGAGGGATAGCGTGACACGGATGAGAGGGATAGCGTGACACGGCGGATGAGAGGGATAGCGTGTCACGGAGGCCCGCAGACGGATGAGAGGGATAGCGTGACACGGAGGAGAGGGATAGCGTGACACGGAGGCCCGCAGACGGCACGATAGCCTGCCCAGACAATCACGGTCACATAGGCGATGGAAGAATGAGATCGGTACGACGTGTCACGAGGCCCCGAGTGTCCTGTAAGGGAATGAGCCGAGATAATGACGTAAGCGTCACGTAATGACGCAGTGGTCACGTGACGTAAGGCATTTCTTTAGCAGTAAGTCAAACATTGATAAAGCATACCAAAAACTAACAGGGAGAAAGGCACATTTTCCGACAACTCACAAATGCATTGTCATGGTAGGTTTGTGATGTGAGCTCATGGAAACATTGAGGGATTGCGAAGCAAAATCACTGCAAAACAGAAAATCTGAAGAAAAAAGGTGTTTCGTCAAACACCAAAAGCAAATGAACGTTTCGTAGTCATGATTATATTTAACGTCAAAAAGTGCCCGTCATTGAGTACGGAGTTATTAACAGCTGTACCATCGTTCAGTTAATAACCTGGAGGTATTAACAGCTGTACCATCGTTCAGTTAATAACCTGGAGGTATTAACAGCTTTACCATCGTTCAGTTAATAACCTGGAGGTATTAACAGTTGTACCATCGTTCAGTTAATAACCTGGAGGTATTAACAGCTGTACCATCGTTCAGTTAATAACCTGGAGGTATCAACAGCTGTACCATCGTTCAGTTAATAACCTGGAGGTATTAACAGCTGTACCATCGTTTAGTTAATAACCTGGAGGTATTAACAGCTTTACCATCGTTCAGTTATTAACCTGGAGGTATTAACAGCTGTACCATCGTTCAGTTAATAACCTGGAGGTATTAACAGCTGTACCATCGTTCAGTTAATAACCTGGAGGTATTAACAGCTGTACCATCGTTCAGCTAATAACCTGGAAGTATTAACAGCTGTACCATCGTTCAGTTAATAACCTGGAGGTATTAACAGCTTTACCATCGTTCAGTTAATAACCTGGAGGTATTAACAGCTTTACAATCGTTCAGTTTTTAACCTGGAGGTATTAACAGCTGTACCTGTAACGGGTTTTCGCTTCTGCATGGTTCTGCCATTTTGTGCAACATTGCAACATTTTTTTGATTTTTTTTAAACTCTTTTTCTGGTTACTTTTGGGCCGCTGAATGGAATTACATAAATTTTGAGGCTCTCTGGCTTAAACTGCAACAATTAGAACTGCTTGCAACAATTGTCAACAATTTGCAACATTATTAAAATTTTGCTCACGGGGTTTTCTTGAGATCAGGAGTCGAAATATGGCATTTTCAGAATGTTATATCCCCGTGTTTTCGAGATAATACTAAATTTTGTGGTTAAAATGCAGAATCGAGCTCAACCTGTACATACATTTTTATTTTGGAGGCAGGTCAATCATCGGCGAGCACATAGGTCGCTGCACGGTTAGGGTGGGGGTGGTGAAATTTAGCGAGTTAATCGGGAATTGGTCCGGTGGAATAAGGTCCGGGTTTCCTTGTCCGTGAGCCGGCACCAATGGCCCTCTGGCTCCTCCTTACATAATTTCACCAACGGCTTGTCTCTCAGATTATCACACCGTGAGTTCTGTGATCGGTTCCATGTATATTCTGCATACCCAGTGCAACGCTACGCTGAGGACGAACTCCCACTGGAACTAACACATTCATACATCCTTTCACTCAGACTCTCCCCAGACATTCACTCAATCATCAATATCTTTCATACTTTGCAGTAAACTGTCAGGTTCGTCTTCCTGACCCCTCCCCCTTTTCCTATCCCCACCAGTGGTGCGTAGTGTTACACAGGGAACGCACCAGGGTAACAGCTGGTTCACTGAGCGAATTTCGTCTCCGATGTACTCAGCTCTTCACTATGGATAACTTTCCACTCTAACTATTAAATCCACCAAATGAAAATATGAATAACCTCACACATGCTTTTCTGTCTGGGTCCATTCCTGAAAATTTTCAGTACGGGTATTTCACATAATTATCACATCACTCGGGTTTTACCAGAAACAGTTGGCCTTCAATATATCAGTAAACATTGTTCACCAAAATAAACATTAAACCTCGGAACCTTGAATTGAGTATTTCATCACATCTAGCCGCAAAAATTGCATTACCCTGCCTTGGAAGCATTGAAGTCACATCATCGCTTGTCCCTACATATATATTTTTACGTTAACATTATTAATTATATTACGTGACTTCCCCTCAAGCTAGCGCTCCATCTCATTGATGTTCCTTCCTCAATCCATCTTTCAGTCACATTCCGAATTAGAGTACTAGGTAATTCACACAAGGCTATATTTACAGAAAATTGTGCACCGATAGTTCAAGTTAATTGTCTCGTGAATACAATAGCATTCGTCTTATAGGCAGCAGTTCGAATAGAGTCAACAAAATTCAGCCAGTCACATCAGTCACATCAGTTCGAACAGTCAACCAGTCAAATAAATCCCATCGGCGACCACCACCAGCATTGGCACAAGCTCCATAATCGGTTGCATTTAAAGCACGAGAGTTATAAAAGACGCAAACATAAACGTCCAAACCATATCAGAGTTTTGATTTACGTTAGAAGTTATAACTAGTCAGGCAATCAATATATGAGAATTTTTCAACCATACACATACTCGCGTAGGCATAATTAAGAATATCGTGACTACATGACCAAACAAATGCCCAAATAGCAGGGGAGTTCAATGAGAGAAGAACAAAACGACGAAGAAGAAGAAAAAAACCGGCCGAAACACTGTGCAAATTAAATTTGTATGGTGTTCAGATGCACAACAAATTAACTGACCATGGATTATAAGGAGGGTATAAGGATTGTACAGACTTTCCGACCTTACTTGATGTGAAATGCGGCTACTTTCTCCAGTATGAAATTTATAGAACTAAACAACAGCAAATCTTGAAGGCTGACTTGTGATGGTCCTTGACGCGGCTTCTCTGAGACTAAGGCTCGCGGCGAGGAGCCGCGGCCCCAGCCTGCTTCCGTCCCTACTCACTGCCCCATCTTGTCTCCTTCTTGTTAATTTTTGTTCTTTGAGACTGAGGCTCGCGGCGAGGAGCCGCGGCCCCAGCCTGCTTCCGTCCCTGCTCACTGCCGAACTCTGTTCCTCTGAAACTTACTTGGACTGTTTGGAGGCCTGGGCGCACTATCGGCAATTTGAAGATCGGTCCCGTCCTTGCTGCTCTGCTGTTCGATCTGCCGACCCTTCACCCCTCTTGCAGGCCCTTTTATCAACTTTTTGCTTGAAAAATCAGGTCAGTTGCCAGATTGGCGCCTTGCTGCCGTGATTTTTTCTCCACTCGGTTTTAATTTTCGATTCCCTTTTGCTGTCCTGTCATTGGTCCTTCTCACCCGGCTGCAACGGCCTGTGGATGCCTGCGGCGGCCGGAACTGCTGTCTACAGCGGCCCAGAGGCGGAGCTTGCTGCCGTGATCTGGGTCAGGATCCTGCGCAGAGGCTTCTGCCGAGCGCCGTACGTGACCCGGGCCGCTGGCCGGCGCTCACGCTTAATGGCGCCGCGCAGCTGCTGTTATGGTGTCCTTTAATGGGCCTGGTGCCTTAATAGCGACACCCTGGCGGTACACAGGTCGGAACGAGGGTATTTGTTGCCTGCGTGGGGGGCTTCAGCCGGCGTCTCCACTGTTGAAGTGTTTGGTGTGCACACGGCCGCCGTTCCTTCCATGTTCAATTTTAAAATTACATATAGCTTTTGCTTTTAGAATGTTTCTATTCTTCTGCTTATCTCTATACTTTCTTCTTTTTCCCTCTGTTTCTTTTGGACAATTTAAAATGTATCTCGCTACATTTTTAGGTCAATCTTCTTAATTGTGTCCCCACAATTTTTGTTTTTGTTCTTGCTGCCTCCGCCGTTCGGATTGCTCGTTCGATTTTCTTTCTTCTTTTGGTCGGTTTTCAATCGGGTTCTGTCAACGTAGGTCTGCCTGGTGTGATTGGGTTTTAATTCCGAAGGGTTTGGCTGAGGGATGGGGAGGTCAGCCTTGGTTTGGTCATTAAGCCACGACATCGAATGTTCTGCATCTATAACAGATAACAAACATCAATATAGCTAAATAAACAAACAGGTAAGGTAGCGAAATAACACCCGGAAATTACTTCACTTATTCAACATAGTTTTCATTCAAACCACTACACAAGTTTTTGCATTTGAGATATGAAACATTGATACAACTTTGTGAAACATTTTACGTTAACAACCTTCATAATCAAGTATATAATGCAAAGTCAAAAAAGAAAGAAAAGACAATACGTTAACTCGACATAGTCGCATGTCCACTTCATTTACTCCCAGTCCAGAATATTACAGGGTCCACCTCTTCTTCCTCCGCCGCGTCTGACGCTCCGCTCCCCTTGCTTCGGCTGCAGTTGTCTTCGGCTGTGTGGGGAGCCACTGCTGCATCTGCAGCGGCGGATACGACAGCGGCTAGCTTAGATCAGGTCAGCTAGCTTGGCGCCGGTCGCTGCAGCCGCCGCTGAAACGTAGCGGTAGTCGTCATCTGAAGTCGCCCTGCAGCGGTAGTCGTCATCCGAGGTCGCGCTGCAGCGGCGGCTGCGACAGCGGCTAGCCCAGATCAGTTCAGCTAGCTTGGCGCCGGTCGCTGCAGCCGCCGCTGAAACGTAGCGGTAGTCGTCATCCGATGTCACACTACAGCGGCGGTTGCGACAGCGACTAACCCAGATCAGGACAGCTAGCTTGGCGCCGGTCGCTGCAGCCGCCGCTGAAACGTAGCGGTAGTCGTCCTCCGAGGTCATACTACAGCGGCGGATGCGACAGCGGCTAGCCCAGATCAGGTCAGCTAGCTTGGCGCCGGTCGCTGCAGCCGCCGCTGAAACGTAGCGGTAGTCGTCATCCGAGGTCGCGTTCGGACAGCTGTCGGTGACAGTCGCCTGTCTCCCCGCGTCGGTAGTGCGGTTGGTTCTTGATGGGTGAACCAGTAACCGCCGAGTAGCAGGTGGCGTGTTTCCCGCCCTCCAGTGCCGCCAAGAAGCCCCAGCGCTGTCTCGGGTCTCGCCGTTCGGCCCCTGTCTCGCTCGGGTCTCGCCGTCGTGGGCTCGCACCGTCGCCTGAAACCAGCACCGGCTCGGGAGTCCACCTTGCAGGAACGAATGCCTGTGGAGATAGTCAGCTTGGGGCCGGGCCCTTCCTGGCCATTTTGACGTTAGCCACCGTCTTGTTAGCAATGCTTCCGTTATAGATCATAGTCTAGATTCTTGCTTTGGAACAATTTCTTAGTCACATCAATAGTAAAAGTATTACGCCTTATGTATTGAATGTCAAGTAACGATGCTTCTGGGAATCGCCTTCACTAAATATAATCCTTCAATTCTTGCGAACCAATTTCACTTCAATGCAACCATTCTTCACTATGAGTATTCAAAAGCAACACCTGTGCAAGCATTTTTTCCATACTTTCACTGACAGGTAACTTGACTACTTCTTGCACACGTCTTCTAGGTTCGGCAATACGCGCCAACCTGCCGACTTCATGCTCCCGAGACTTGACCTTGCCCCGCGTTGGGCTCCATTTATGTAACGGGTTTTCGCTTCTGCATGTTTCTGCCATTTTGTGCAACATTGCAACATTTTTTTGATTTTTTTTAAACTCTTTTTCTGGTTAATTTTGGGCCGCTGAATGGAATTACATAAATTTTGAGGCTCTCTGGCTTAATCTGCAACAATTAGAACTGCTTGCAACAATTGTCAACAATTTGCAACATTATTAAAATTTTGCTCACGGGGTTTTCTTGAGATCAGGAGTCGAAATATGGCATTTTCAGAATGTTATATCCCCGTGTTTTCGAGATAATACTAAATGTTGTGGTTAAAATGCAGAATCGAGCTCAACCTGTACATACATTTTTATTTTGGAGGCAGGTCAATCATCGGCGAGCACATAGGTCGCTGCACGGTTAGGGTGGGGGTGGTGAAATTTAGCGAGTTAATCGGGAATTGGTCCGGTGGAATAAGGTCCGGGTTTCCTTGTCCGTGAGCCGGCACCAATGGCCCTCTGGCTCCTCCTTACATAATTTCACCAACGGCTTGTCTCTCAGATTATCACACCGTGAGTGCTGTGATCGGTTCCATGTATATTCTGCATACCCAGTGCAACGCTACGCTGAGGACGAACTCCCACTGGAACTAACACATTCATACATCCTTTCACTCAGACTCTCCCCAGACATTCACTCAATCATCAATATCATACTTTGCAGTAAACTGTCAGGTTCGTCTTCCTGACCCCTCCCTCTTTTCCTATCCCCACCAGTGGTGCGTAGTGTTACACAGGGAACGCACCAGGGTAACAGCTGGTTCACTGAGCGAATTTCGTCTCCGATGTACTCAGCTCTTCACTATGGATAACTTTCCACTCTAACTATTAAATCCACCAAATGAAAATATGAATAACCTCACACATGCTTTTCTGTCTGGGTCCATTCCTGAAAATTTTCAGTACGGGTATTTCACATAATTATCACATCACTCGGGTTTTACCAGAAACAGTTGGCCTTCAATATATCAGTAAACATTGTTCACCAAAATAAACATTAAACCTCGGAACCTTGAATTGAGTATTTCATCACATCTAGCCGCAAAAATTGCATTACCCTGCCTTGGAAGCATTGAAGTCACATCATCGCTTGTCCCTACATATATATTTTTACGTTAACATTATTAATTATATTACGTGACTTCCCCTCAAGCTAGCGCTCCATCTCATTGATATTCCTTCCTCAATCCATCTTTCAGTCACATTCCGAATTAGAGTACTAGGTAATTCACACAAGGCTATATTTACAGAAAATTGTGCACCGATAGTTCAAGTTAATTGTCTCGTGAATACAATATCATTCGTCTTATAGGCAGCAGTTCGAATAGAGTCAACAAAATTCAGCCAGTCACATCAGTCACATCAGTTCGAACAGTCAACCAGTCAAATAAATCCCATCGGCGACCACCACCAGCATTGGCACAAGCTCCATAATCGGTTGCATTTAAAGCACGAGAGTTATAAAAGACGCAAACATAAAAGTCCAAACCATATCAGAGTTTTGATTTACGTTAGAAGTTATAACTAGTCAGGCAATCAATATATGATAATTTTTCAACCATACACATACTCGCGTAGGCATAATTAAGAATATCGTGACTACATGACCAAACAAATGCCCAAATAACAGGGGAGTTCAATGAGAGAAGAACAAAACGACGAAGAAGAAGAAAAAAACCGGCCGAAACACTGTGCAAATTAAATTTGTATGGTGTTCAGATGCACAACAAATTAACTGACCATGGATTATAAGGAGGGTATAAGGATTGTACAGACTTTCCGACCTTACTTGATGTGAAATGCGGCTACTTTCTCCAGTATGAAATTTATAGAACTAAACAACAGCAAATCTTGAAGGCTGACTTGTGATGGTCCTTGACGCGGCTTCTCTGAGACTAAGGCTCGCGGCGAGGAGCCGCGGCCCCAGCCTGCTTCCGTCCCTACTCACTGCCCCATCTTGTCTCCTCTGAGACTGAGGCTCGCGGCGAGGAGCCGCGGCCCCAGCCTGCTTCCGTCCCTGCTCACTGCCGAACTCTGTTCCTCTGAAACTTACTTGGACTGTTTGGAGGCCTGGGCGCACTATCGGCAATTTGAAGATCGGTCCCGTCCTTGCTGCTCTGCTGTTCGATCTGCCGACCCTTCACCCCTCTTGCAGGCCCTTTTATCAACTTTTTGCTTGAAAAATCAGGTCAGTTGCCAGATTGGCGCCTTGCTGCCGTGATTTTTTCTCCACTCGGTTTTAATTTTCGATTCCCTTTTGCTGTCCTGTCATTGGTCCTTCTCACCCGGCTGCAACGGCCTGTGGATGCCTGCGGCGGCCGGAACTGCTGTCTACAGCGGCCCAGAGGCGGAGCTTGCTGCCGTGATCTGGGTCAGGATCCTGCGCAGAGGCTTCTGCCGAGCGCCGTACGTGACCCGGGCCGCTGGCCGGCGCTCACGCTTAATGGCGCCGCGCAGCTGCTGTTATGGTGTCCTTTAATGGGCCTGGTGCCTTAATAGCGACACCCTGGCGGTACACAGGTCGGAACGAGGGTATTTGTTGCCTGCGTGGGGGGCTTCAGCCGGCGTCTCCACTGTTGAAGTGTTTGGTGTGCACACGGCCGCCGTTCCTTCCATGTTCAATTTTAAAATTACATATAGCTTTTGCTTTTAGAATGTTTCTATTCTTCTGCTTATCTCTATACTTTCTTCTTTTTCCCTCTGTTTCTTTTGGACAATTTAAAATGTATCTCGCTACATACCATCGTTCAGTTAATAACCTGGAGGTATTAAAAGCTGTACCATCGTTCAGTTAATAACCTGGAGGTATTAACAGCTTTACCATCGTTCAGTTAATAACCTGGAGGTATTAACAGCTGTACCATCGTTCAGTTAATAACCTGGAGGTATTAACAGCTTTACCATGGTTCAGTTAATAACCTGGAGATATTACCAGCTGTACCATCGTTCAGTTAATAACCTGGAGGTATTAACAGCTTTACCATCGTTCAGTTAATAACCTGGAGGTATTAACAGCTGTACCATCGTTCAGTTAATAACCTGGAGGTATTAACAGCTGTACCATCGTTCAGTTAATAACCTGGAGGTATTAACAGCTGTACCATCGTTCAGTTCATAACCTGGAGGTATTAACAGCTTTACCATCGTTCAGTTAAAAACCTGGAGGTATTAACAGCTGTACTATCGTTCAGTTAATAACCTGGAGGTATTAACAGCTGTACCATCGCTCAGTTAATATCCTGGAGGTATTAACAGCTGTACCATCATTCAGTTAATAACCTGGAGGTATTAACAGCTGTACCATCGTTCAGTTAATAACCTGGAGGTTTAACAGCTGCACCATCGTTCAGTTAATAACCTGGAGGTATTAACAGCTGTACCATCGTTCAGTTAATAACCTGGAGGTATTAACAGCTGTACCATCGTTCAGTTAATAACCTGGAGGTATTAACAGCTGTACCATCGTTCAGCTAATAACCTGGAGGTATTAACAGCTGTACCATCATTCAGTTAATAACCTGGATGTATTAACAGCTGTACCATCGTTCAGTTAATAACCTGGAGGTATTAACAGCTGTACCATCGTTCAGTTAATAACCTGGAGGTATTAACAGCTGTACCATCGCTCAGTTAACAACCTGGAGGTATTAACAGCTGTACCATCGTTCAGCTAATAACCTGGAGGTATTAACAGCAGTACCATCGTTCAGTTAATAACCTGGAGGTATTAACAGCTGTACCATCGTTCAGTTAATAACCTGGAGGTATTAACAGCTGTACCATCTTTCAGTTAATAACCTGGAGGTATTAACAGCTGTACCATCGTTCAGTTAATAACCTGGAGGTATTAACAGCTGTACTATCGTTCAGTTAATAACCTGGAGGTATTAACAGCTGTACCATCGTTCAGTTAATAACCTGGATGTATTAACAGCTGTACCATCGTTAAGTTAATAACCTGGAAGTTTTAACAGCTGTACAATCGTTCAGTTAATAACCTGGAGGTATTAACAGCTGTACCATCGTTCAGTTAATAACCTGGAGGTATTAACAGCTTTACCATCGTTCAGTTAATAACCTGGAGGTATTAACAGCTGTACCATCGTTCAGTTAATAACCTGGAGGTATTAACAGCTGTACCATCGTTCAGTTAATAACCTGGAGGTATTAACAGCTTTACCATGGTTCAGTTAATAACCTGGAGATATTAACAACTGTACCATCGTTCAGTTAATAACCTGGAGGTATTAACAGCTTTACCATCGTTCAGTTAATAACCTGGAGGTATTAACAGCTGTACCATCGTTCAGTTAATAACCTGGAGGTATTAACAGCTGTACCATCGTTCAGTTAATAACCTGGAGGTATTAACAGCTGTACCATCGTTCAGTTAATAACCTGGAAGTATTAACAGCTGTACCATCGTTCAGTTAATAACTTGGAGGTATTAACAGCTGTGCCATCGTTCAGTTCATAACCTGGAGGTATTAACAGCTTTACCATCGTTCAGTTAATAACCTGGAGGTATTAACAGCTGTACTATCGTTCAGTTAATAACCTGGAGGTATTAACAGCTGTACCATCGCTCAGTTAATAACCTGGAGGTATTAACAGCTGTACCATCGTTCAGTTAATAACCTGGAGGTATTAACAGATGTACCATCGTTCAGTTAATAACCTGGAGGTATTAACAGCTGCACCATCGTTCAGTTAATAACCTGGAGGTATTAACAGCTGTACCATCGTTCAGTTAATAACCTGGAGGTATTAACAGCTGTACCATCGTTCAGTTAACAACCTGGAGGTATTAACAGCTGTACCATCGTTCAGCTAATAACCTGGAGGTATTAACAGCTGTACCATCGTTCAGTTAATAACCTGGATGTATTAACAGCTGTACCATCGTTCAGTTAATAACCTGGAGGTATTAACAGCTGTACCATCGTTCAGTTAATAACCTGGAGGTATTAACAGCAGTACCATCGTTCAGTTAATAACCTGGAGGTATGAACAGCTGTACCATCGTTCAGTTAATAACCTGGAGGTATTAACAGTTGTACCATCGTTCAGTTAATAACCTGGAGGTATTAACAGCAGTACCATCGTTCAGTTAATAACCTGGAGGTATTAACAGCTGTACCATCGTTCAGTTAATAACCTGGAGGTATGAACAGCTGTACCATCGTTCAGTTAATAACCTGGAGGTATTAACAGCTTTACCATCGTTCAGTTAATAACCGGGAGGTATTAACAGCTGTACCATCGTTCAGTTAATAACCTGGAGGTATTAACAGCTGTACTATCGTTCAGTTCATAACCTGGAGGTATTAACAGCTGTACCATCGTTCAGCTAATAACCTGGAGGTATTAACAGCTGTACCATCGTTCAGTTAATAACCTGGCGGTATTAACAGCTTTACCATCGTTCTCGGACCCGAACACTGACATGTTGGCAATTCCAGGACAGGTTATTAAGGCATGGTACCCTCTCGGATTTCGCTGTAAAATGGGGTAAGGTGGGGTAAAATGGGGTTATTCTTGGCGCTGATTTCGATTTTTGAATGTGTACAGTCGTAATGTTACGGGGTCACAAGATACAGGTCAACGAGAATTCAGGCCAAGGTCAACTCAAGCCAACTAACTTCGTTTGTCATTATATATCAAATATAAAAATACATATCAGGGCAAAACTATATATCATTAGAGAGAGGAAGAAACAAAGAATATGAATTATGATGGCATACAAATTTACCCCATTAAGTCAAAATTTGACAATTTGACCTGATGACTTTGAAGTCAGGTCAAGGTCAAACCATGTTTGCCTGCTTATATTTTGTGTTTATTTACACACAAGTTTGCTCATTCAATTGGTAACATGAATGCAAAATTTCGCGTGGCAACTGAAACTCCTTGGGGGTCAACAGGGGTCATATGTCATGACCTCATCTGTCCAGTGAGTTTCCGAATTTCGGTGTTCTCCAAATGTAAAGCAACATTTGAAAGCACCAGTCCTATTTAATACACTTATGACATTAACCCGCGCCGTGCCAGTGCTCGGCGCCACCTTCACCGTGCCGAGGGGGAGGGGAGACGCCCCTCGAATTCGGTTCTATGGGAGATACACAACAACAAAAATAAAAAAGTTCGAAAGTTTGTCAAAAATCATTTTGAAACTATTGAGGTAATGTTTTTACTCAGGTCAATATTGAGGTCACCAGGGGTCATCAAAGGTTAGATATTCCAGTTTTAGGACTTCGCTTCACACACCCGCACATATCTCGGGAACTATGATAGCTAAGAACAAACAAGAAACAAAAATCGAAAGCTCTACACAAATACAATCGCACTCAAATTTTAGTTCAGGTCCATAGTTTAGGCTCCACAGCTCATCAAAGGTCAAAAACGCAAATTGTTTGGCAAAACAGGTTTTCGCAAATAGCTTTTTACAAACAAAAAAGATAAGGCAATACTGTTGACGCCATCGTGTTTGACAAGGCGCTTCGAATCATATTACTGTTGACCAGGTCAGGTCAACTTAAAATTTGACCTCAGGTCAAGGTCAAGTGGTGACCCAAATAGGTCATGTTGCATATTGGGAGACGTGTATTGAAGAGATAATCACATTGGTGCCGGCTTCACTTCTCTATCTGCATTCTGTCGAGAGGTAATGACAAAACAGATGTTGGTGACCTCGGATGACCTTGGTTGACTCTGTAGGAATCACTGAACAATTGCACATGGATCATCAATAATGACATATGTGGCGGAAAAGTGGATCGGTTAAAGCGATTGAGTATCTGTAAACCATATACCGAGGGAGGTCTTGCAATGATAGAAGTTGAGACGTATGTCGAAGCTCTTAAAGCGACATGGGTACGAAGGGAAATACAATCAAAACATAGTTGGACCTCACTGTTTCAAGAAACTGTATCTGAAGGTACATATTTATGGGAGATGAATAGCGATTCACTTGCGAAATTGGCCAAACAAATATTCAACCCTTTTTGGGCCGAAGTCTTAAGAGCCTTCGCCAATGTAAGTAGTGGAATAAAGATTGACGCTGAGAAGATGAACAGATGCGGTTTGTGGTACTCTGATGTAACAAAACACAAAACAACTTGTATTAAGGCCTGGCGGAAAAGAGGTCTATACTATCTTAGTGACATTGTGGACGATTTGGGACATATTTTATCATTTCAGCAGGTAAAACAAATGTATCAGCTAGGTGGATCGTACTTAGATTACATTGGATTGATTAGAAGCTTATCGCGTGAATGGAAATCTATACCATGGAAAGTGCGAGCTGAATACCCTATTATCCATCCACAAGTGGAGTTCGTATTAAGTAAAGAAAAAGGAGCCAAATATTTGTATATATTATATTACAAAAACACACTAAAAAAAATCAGAAATTCTTGGGAGCAGGGATGGGAAGTAAAATATGGGGAAGTAAACTGGGCAGATATATATCTGTCAATTTACACAAATTCGTCTGTTTACTATCATATTTTAAGTTATGAAATAATTACACAAATTGTCGCTACCAACAAAATGTTGCATATAATGGGCAACAAGGATTCACCAGTGTGTTGCAGGTGCACAGCACACATTGATACCATAGAACATAAGTTTTGGTATTGCAAAGAAGTAAATTGTTTTTGGAAAAATATTGCAAGTTTCATTAATAACCTAGACATAGTAACTAGCATGGTAGCATTTAACTCGAGGAAAATAATTTTTGGTGTATCTGATAACATCGTCATGAATCAGGTTATATATGTAGGAAAAAGCATGATATCAAAACACATAAACCTTAGTGTGAAATTGTTCACGGTCAAGTTTAAGATTGACATTATGAATGAGAAATGCATGGCACAGAGTCGTTGTGAAATAAGAAAGTTCGATGAATAATGGGGAGGCATAGATAATGCGCTAGCGAATGTGCGATGAAGTAAATGAGGGAGACATGATTATGTCTCTCCCTGTGTATGACAGTCTATTTCGAGCATTCTCGCAATGCTGGTGTGCGGTAGGAGTGATGCGCTTGTATGCTCGGACCTGTTGTGAGATGGTGGATGAGGGAGAGACCAGAGGGAAGTATAGGACGGAAAACTAAATGTGTTGATGCTAGTAAAAAAATAAAAAAAATAAAAATGACATATGATAACATGATCCAGAAGGACTTGGCCTGATATCATGCGTATCCTCGAAATAGGAAGCATTTGAATATTTCCCCATTCACTTATTTTTATTTATTTTATTTTATTTATTTCATTTGATCGCCAACAGAGCTACGCTCCACTGACAGGCGAAGTCGTGAAGATAAGATATCACAATAAATACACAACGCAGCACACACATCACATAATCACACAGCCTAAAGTTTACACACACAGACTACAGGGTTAAAACGTATTTGATCACCTGTGCTCTGAAAGCTCCAAAACTGTCATAAAAGGTGTCTGCGTTAAAAGCACTGCCTAAAAAGACATTCATTGCTCTAGGGAGCCGGCAGAACATTCCAGAGTCCACAGTTCTTACCCGTGCTCGAGGCACGGTTAAAAGAGAGACGGTGCGGGTCGATCGAGGCGGCACGTGCAGGGGAAACGACTCGAGCAGGACCTGTGAGTCCACTTTCCCCCGCAGGATGTTCCTCAAGAAGAGCAGGTCATGCTGCACTCTGCGTGATGCTAAGGAAGGAAATTTGAAATGGAGCAGAAGGCTACCATAAGAGAGAGAGAGAGAGAGAGAGCTTGTCCGGAGGATGTATGAGTGAGTAGCCAAATGAGGAACTTGTGCTGCACTCGATCGACCCGCACCGTGTGGGAGTTGGCCGCTCCGCTCAGACCACGCTACAGTATTCTAAAATCGAACGCACGTTCGCGAAGTACGCAGCTAGCACTGCGCTCCGGTTGAATTTTGAAGTGCTAGTACCGACTTGAAGAAAAAAAAACGAGTAAGGAGGCCTAGTGCTCGGTTGGCCCTGCCGACTATGTCAGAGACATGTGATGCAAAGGTTATTTTGGTATCTAGTATTACGCCGAGGTCCCTAATTTTGCTTACATGATCCAGTTCGGTACTATTCAGAAAATATTTGGGTCTGGACGGATGCACGCCTGAGAGTCATCGTAAACTATTTGCATTTTGCAGGGTTGAGGGTCAGTCCCCACCTGACGGACCACGCTGACAGATGGTTGAGATCCCTCTGCAGTAACAGTCCGTCAGCTGGGGAGGTGATTTTGCGGAAAATGTTGACATCGTCTGCATACAAAAGGCAGCCGGATTCCATGTTACTCGGTAGATCGTTAATGAACATTGAAAAGACAAGGGGAGCCAAAAGTGATCCTTCTGGAACGCCGGAGGTCACCGGTTTCCAGTCGGAGGTTTTACCGTTGATGATGACTCTCTGGCGTCTATCAGACAGATACGAGACGAACCATTCCAATGCAAGCTCCTTCAAGTGGTAGGAGTGTTTTAGCTTGTGAATGAGAAGCGCATGGTTGACGCTCTGAAAAGCGGCTGAGTAATCAGTATAAATGGCGTCCGTCTGATATCCGTCGGATATGGCCTCCCACGCGTTCTTAAGATAAACACTTAGGTTCGTGCTGCACGAACGCCTAGGACCATGCTGCTGCTGCGCCTGCTGGCTCAAAACCGGTACGACATGACGGAACAGTTCATCATAAACAACGCGATCCTGGCTCTAAGTATTTCGAATATTTGCGGAAGCTCACCGACGATTTTAAGACAAACCCGAAACGTTATTGGTCGTTTTTGAAATGTATAACTAAAAAATAATATATATCACCGGTGCTTTATAACTCTGATCGCGTACTCGTGTCGGATGACTTGGATCGCGCGAACGCACTGAACGAGGTGTTCGCTGCCAAGTTCACTGATCCACGTGTGCAGAACCTTCCTCATGCCCCGAGCTACCCAGTCGAGAACATGTGTCGTATACGTGTTTCTGGGGCGGATGTGCGAGCTGCGCTCACCATGGTCAGTCCCAACAAGGCATGCGGAACAGACAACATCAGTGCTCGCATAATCACGGAGTGCGTGGACGAGCTGGTCATCCCCATTACAAAGATTGTAACCTGTCGGTGAGGTCCGGTGTCTTCCCGCGGAGATGGGGGCAGGCAAACATAATACCATTATTCAAGAAAGGCGACAAAATAGTGAGGTCACGAAATTGATCCGACCCTTGGTCACAGATATCCAAAATCCGAGATAAACAATTTGTAAGCACTATGACCTTATGAAATACTGTAAGTTTGAAAACAATCGGCAACAAACTGTGGTTGTGGTACGACGGCAAACTTTTTTGGAGGTGGGGTCACGTGACCTGACCTGGTGACCTGACCTGAGATGACTCGAGGTAAATAATTTAACACAATGTGGGTAATTGATACCCGAACAGCTGTACAAAAAACGGCGGCGCGCAGCGCCGCCGTATTTCCACTATCTTTGAAAAACCTTAAGGTCTAAACGCCCCCCCCCCCCCGGCACGGCGCGGGTTAATTTCCCATTTAAATACAAAATAAATAACAATAAATCGGATAATACAAATACTAAATAATATAAATAATTCGTATTGTCCTCTGATGGACATCCGATGTGACGGCATTGCGCACCAAGTGCCGAAATTACCGAAATACTGAAATTCGTAAACGCGCTGGGGAAATGAGGGCATGGCTTAATTAACCTGGCATTGCCTGGGGTCTCAGCCAAACACCATTGACTAAGGGGGGGCGTTAACCCCCCTGGCTATCTTCCGAACCAATAATCCCAGAGAGACGCGCGAGGCGGCATTCGAAAGCTCTCAATGAGACGAATCTCAAACATGCTCACAAATGTCAAAGTGAGGTAAAATGTCAGGTCACGGTCAGGGCAAAGGTCAAAATCGACGTTTGAGTTTATGGGCCATACTTTCCATCCAAAGCCTTCGATTGCGACCATTTTAACACAAAGTGCTGTCAAAGGTATGATAAACATCCCACATGAGCTAAAGTGAGATTGTTGCAAAAGTCAAGGTCAAGGTCAGGTCACAAATGGTCACTATGTGCAAAATATCTACGAAAATCATGCACAACACATGTTTTATGGGATATTTTCCACATATAATTCGATAGTGATAGTCATTTACGTGAAGTTAGTATCAAGTTTAGATCAAGTTCAAGTCACTGAAGGTCAAAATTTGAAAATTATAAATCTAAATGAAAAAGGCATGTTTGTTAGATCAGTTGTGGCTCAGAAATACAGTTCTGGCATTTAGTTGTCCGTATCTGGTAAATAAAAGAAGAAGAAAACGCAATTTCGAAATATGACGTTATGATTTACCCATACTTTATATGCCATAAGTCAGTCACAAATGATTTATATCATTCTAACATTTGGTATGGTAGTTTCCCATATGTGGTTCTCTCACATACATTCTAGGTTTTTGAATATCTTGGAGAAAAAAATTATTTTGTGGGCATTGTTTCCAAAAAATCATTTTATTTTGGGGGGTCAAAAACCCATTTTTTTACAAATCTGAGATAGTCGTGTTGTAGCCCTTACTATTTGCTATCTTTTAACGTTTTTGGATTGCATTCTGCTTAAAATAAGGCATTTGTACGGTCTGTTAACTTTTAGCTGATTTTGGTGTAAAACTCGTGTGTAGTGACGTCACTAAATTTACTATAACTTAAACAAAAATCTAATAAAATGCTTTATTTTTTCACAGAAGACGTCAAATCGATGTAGAAGAAGGTACCCGAAGTTTTACGTTGATAGCGCTATTGGTTGTTGAGGTATTACGAAAAATCATCAGGAGGGGGGGGGGGCGTATCTGCCCTCCCCAGTCAATAGCGGGTTCAGACCCTTGTTGACCCCCAAGGAGTTGCAGTTGCCACGCAACATTTTGCATGCATGTTACCAACTGAAGGATCAAACTTCTGTGTAAATTATACAAAAATCGGAACAGGCAAACATGGTTTGACCTTGACCTGACTTCAAGGTCATCATGTTAAATTGTCAAATTTTGATTTTAGGGGAAACCAAGAATATGATGGCTGTTTATGCCATTATATTATTGGTGTCTTCCTCTCTCTCTAATGATATATAGTTTTGCCCTGATATGTATTTTTTTTATTGGAGATAAAATTACGAACGTAGTTAAATGTTTGACCTTGACCTGCATTTTCGCTGACTTATATCTTATGACCCCGTAACCTGACGACCATACAAATTCAAGAATCGAAATCAGCGCCCAGAATAACCCCATACACCAATTAAAAGCGAAATCGGAGGGGGTGTGGTATACATTTTCCCCTTGCCTTGGTGATTTGTCCTGGAATTGCCCATATAGTCGATCTACCTTTCTTCTGTTAACCCGCGCCCTGTTGGGGGGGGGGGGGGGGGTGCGGGGGTAACATAAGATTGTATTTAGATTAATAAATTTCAAATTTTGACCTTTTGTGACCAAATCTTGACTTGAAGACCATTATATGGGGTCGTGTTGTGAAAATGGCTGCTACTTTCGAATGATACGTGTAAAATAACCCATAAAACAGGTGTCGCATGGCTTTCGTAGACCTCTTGCTAATAGTGACCTTTTTGTGACCTAACCTTAACCTTGACCTTCGCTTACAATTTCGCGTATGCAGGAGATGCATTATACCTTTGAGAGCAGTTGTGCGATAATAGTCCCAATCTAAGGCTTTGGATGGAAAGTATGGCCCATAAACTCAAATACCTCAATTTTGACCTTTGACCTGACTATGACCAACATATGTGGCCTTATGTTGAAAATTTCGCGTATGCTGTAGATGTGTCCCATTGAGAGTTTTCGATTGCCACCTTGTGCGTCTCGCTGCGGTTATTGGTTCGGAAGATAACGAGGGGGCAGAATCTGCCCCCCCCCCCCCCGTGTTCGGCTGAATATCCCTGCAGCGGGGCGCGGGTTAACGTCACGTGGTGTTAAAGAAAATAGTTCCCCTTGGAAAATTTTACCCAACACGATTTGACTAAATTTGTTAATACAATTTCTTTTTATATTGTCAAAAATGGCCTTATATCGCGCCGATTCAGGACAGAAGGCCGTAAATTGTTATTGTTTAGCAAAACTATATGCATCTGAGTCAGAGTCCTGACGTCACGCGAATGTAAAACAATGGTTCAGCCAATCAGTTTCGAAAGTAGTCGCGTTTGCCTGGTTTGCCTGGTTTTTATACCTTACCTAGATTGCCTGGTTTGTATACCTTACCTAGATTGCCTGGTTTGTATACCTTACCTAGATTGCCTGGTTTATATACCTTACCTAGATTGCCTGGTTTGTATACCTTACCTAGATTGCCTGGTTTGTATACCTTACCTAGATTGCCTGGTGTGTATACCTTACCTAGATTGCCTGGTTTGTATACCTTACCTAGATTGCCTGGTTTGTATACCTTACCTAGATTGCCTGGTTTGTATACCTTACCTAGATTGCCTGGTTTGTATACCTTACCTGGATTGACCTGGCCATTTCAGCTCGGTACCGGTGCTCCTCCTTTCGTGATGGGCCCGTGAATTAAGCCCGGGGAATCGTGAGACGTTCCGCCGCTACCCTTCAGGCGTCTCTCGAGAGGCCATTCACGTGCAAACGCCAGCGAATTCTGCACAGGTCAGCTGACTCGAGAAGTCTGATCTTTTGTGAGCCAACTCAGTTGGATCTTGAACTGGTGTACAGCTTCGTGACCTTGGTAAAGTCGAGACTTGGCAGACCGTCGGGCGTCGGCAGTTAAAAACTTACCGTTTCTCAGACTAGTGACTCGATATTGATAAGTTCTTGGCTGACGAAATAACCGCAAAAAAGACCTAAAAGTGTAGCTAAATACGAGGAATACAGCGGGGGTGAGGAGTAGCACACTGAAGAGCTACAATCTCAAATCGGCATTTTAATTACATACCTGTCGGCTTACGTCACCTACTTCGCAACAAGATATTGCTACAGCCCGGAAATAAATAAATAAACCGAACAACCGAGGACTATCTTGAACTGACTGAAGCATAGCCAACCCGAAAATCAGTCGGCACTGCAGTTAATGTTGTTACCCGCAGGCCGCAGCAACCTACCAATGAACTCGGTGGACGCCGTCACGCCGTAGGTACCTATAACAGCAGCATTTGCATCGTCCTTATAGTCCCGAATCACCACCACTGTCTCCATCTAAGATTTATTTAAAATGTCACGTATCGTCCTTCATCGCTAAACTCCGCTTAAAATCACGGAACTCGATCTACAGTCGGTATCCTCCCATCTGCCCTTTAGAGCTCTCTTTATTTCTGGATTTCCTTTAGTTTCGTTTTTCAGCCGACCTGTGTGGCCGCCTCCAACCTGAGACTCCCCCATCACGGGCAGGGGGCGGACAGGGGGCCGCGGGGGTCGATACTGCGACTCCGCGGCGCCGTCGGCAGTGGCCGCCCCGCCAGTCAGCCGGCCGGGCGGCACCGTTTTCATGGTCAAGGTCGTGTGACGTCACTACTGCGCTGTTGTGCCGTACGGCGGCCGGCGCGGGCCCGCCGGCTCCGGGGCCACGGGAGGCCCCGCGGCCAGGGCCGGGGGGGGCCAGACCCAGGGTCTGGCCGGGGCCCTGGGTGGTAAAATGACACCAGACAATATCGCCGGAATAAGCTACAGCCTTGCGGCGGCACGACCCCGACCGTGACAACACGAGAGGGCGGCTCGCGACGGGCGCGGCCGGCGGTGGGTGGAATTGCCGAGGTTCGCAGCTGGCGGCAGCTGGGGGAGGTGAGCGCCGGTGGATGCGGGTGAAGTCGCAACCGGCCTGAGGCGTCATGTGGCATCGTCTCAGCGCTGGTTTCGCAGGAGAGGAGGCGAGAGGTCGGTACCCGAGGACTGAGGTGACTGAGGACTGACTGTACGCCTCCGAGTCGCCCGAATCAGTCATCGATCGCAGACTCACGGGCAATCGAGGTGTGACGTCAGCAATGCAGAGACGACCCTGAAGCATCCCGAGATCACGCTGATCGAGGCGCGTCTACCGAGGCGCGTCGATCTATCCGACACCGAGCACAGCACAAACAGACACAGCTCAACGAAACAGCGCGAGCTAATAGACACACACGGGCGACCGGCGACAATTCCAGGAGCGACCATTTGCTCCGAACCCCTCCCGAGACCGCCCCTGGACGCCCAGAGAGGGCCGCAGGTCAGCCGGTCACCCGGGGCGGGGCGGGGCGGGGCAGGTAGGACCTACCTGGGTCACAAACTCGCCGCCGCCGCCGCGTCGGTCCGTCGTCAGCCCTCACCCAGCTGGAGCCCCGGCAGCTCTGACGACGACGCTGGTTCGCCGCCCGGCCGCCGGAGGCGCTACTGTCGCAGCGGCGCCCACACAAGCTCGGGAAACTCCCGGACGGGCGCGGCCGACAGAAGGGCCGCACCTTCAGAAGGGCCGCCGATAGTCTCGAGTGACACCTGTGACCCCTCGGGTGACCCCGGTCCTGACCAGGGCCAGGGGCCGTCAGGCGACCTTCCGTGATCACAGGTGACCTTAGGTGACCTTAGACGGCATGAGGTGACTACAGGTGACCTGTGATGACCTAATGTCGCGTAAGGTCTAGGAGCGCCTAGGAGACCTCATGTGACCAGCGGAAATCTGTGATGACCTCGAGTGACCTCAAGCGACTTCTAGCAAGTTGCTGTGCTAGTCACAACGCCCAGAGCGGCTAAAGTCACAACGCCCAGAGCGGCTAATCCGATCTGAAGCAACAGCTACTATCACAGTTTTTCTCCCCGTAAAATGCAGTTTAACAAAATGACATCGGGTCCCCGCCATGGGGGGGGGGGGTGCGGAGGGGACGTGTCCCCATTTTTGAGCCAGCGGGGGATTATCCACCAAATTTTCCTGACCACCAACATAATTGCTAGAAATAAATGTTCAGTTGTTTTAAATAGCATTTCCCCTCTCCCCCTCAACGACTTTTCACTGACTGAGCCCTGGACCTGGACCTGAACCTAGAGCGAAATTGTTGCCTCCCCCCAAACTCGAAACCCAGATCCGCCACCGCTGGTGGCTTCCCTGGATCCCGCTCCCAATTTAAAAGGCGTAGCGGCGCAGAGCCCCTGCGACGTAGGTAGGTGTCACTGGCGGATCCAGGAGAAGGCATCAGGGGCAAATGCCCCCCCCCCCCCACGCACACACAGGAATATGGGGGGAAGGGAATTCAATACAAGTATCCCCCGCGCGTTCCCTGCACTGAACGTGAAAAACATTGATCTTAGGAGAAAACTTCATGAAAACGGAAGTTTTTTTTTCTCGAGTGATTGAATTTGAAGTTTTGTGTATCCCTTTCTTTCAATGGTAGACAAAACAGCGCACCTGATGCAATTAAAGCAGCCCCAGTGACACTTAAAGGAAATAGTTCACCTTCAACATTAGTTTTAAACTGAGATAGCAGTTTTGTAGCCCGTGTTGGGAAACCCCTATCTGCAAGTTTTCTTGACTGAAAAGACTCTCCAGCCGAATATATTTGAGTTTTTGGCGAAGGAATGCGGTGCTGGCGAAAGAATGCTGTACTGGTTTTAGCCCGGGCAGAGGTTATACCATCAGCCAATCAGTTTGCAGCTGGTGCTAGCAAGCGATCGCCGGCCGCCGGTTGGCACATCTCCAATGCGAGTCGTCTCTCTTTACGCGACTACTTTCGAATCTGATTGGCTGAACCATTGTTTACATTCGCGTGACGTCAGGACTCTGACTCAGAGAGTATGCATATAGTTTTGATAAACGATAAAAATGTACGGCCTTCTGTCCTGAATCGGCGAGATATAAGGCCATTTTTGACAATGTAAAAAGAAATTGTGTTAAAAATATAATCAAATCGTGTTGGGTAAAAAAAATTAAAGGTGAACTAACCTTTAACTTGGGGTTGTGAACTGAGATAGCAAATTTGTAGAGCAGATCGAAAAATGGGTCGTGTGAAATAATTACCTCCCTACGTTAAGTAATTTCGACACACTACTAGTTTCATTAGTCATTTTATTAACTTTCTGGTCCGCGAAACTTCGTCGGTAGTATGATGTCATACCCGCTGACGTCAGAATTGTGTCATACGCAGATTCATACGTCATACGCCGCAAACTAGCCGTAACCATTGCCATTAGTAAATAGTACCGATTGTGATTAGATTACCATCGGGACAGTTGCAGTGGATTGAGTTAGTATTTGTATTTAAAAGGTAAGTTACCTTGTTTGAACGGCTTTTACCTGAGGGCGACGCCTTTGGGGGTGTCGCAGACCGAAGGTTGTTTTTAAAATGTGTGCTCGAGATCTTGAAAGTGGAGGACCCCTTTCCAAACAACAGCACGTGCGTCCTTGTGACCAGACTTGTCAATGATTCATATTTGTCATGAGTTGATTCACAGTGATTCACGGACCATAATGAATGATTCAATCATGATTCAATCACTCAACATTAACGCTGGTGAATCGATTCACAGTGATTCACAGACTATAATGAATGATTCAATCATGATTCAATCACTCAACATTAACGCTGGTGAGTTGATTCACAGTAACTCACGGCTAATATGAGTGGCTCATGAATTATTAATTCACAATGACTCGCAATGTGTATGTGAATCGCTGAATCAAAGAATACTTAATTAATATTAACTAAATAATAATAATATTAATAATAGTTTATTTTGCACCCACATGGGTCCAGACTTGTCAATGATTCAATGTGAATCGACTACTTTTGATTGAATCATTCTTATTTCAAATGAATGACTCATGAATCGATTCACCTCATGCGCAAACCTGTTGTGAGTCACTGATTGAATCATTCATACAGAGAAAATAGGCTGATTGAATCATTCATTGCTCAAAGAATCATTCTTTTTTGGTCGAACAGCATAAACTGTCCACAGAATATGCCAGCGGCCCAGCATTCATCTGTGCCCTGTGGACAAACCAGGCACTTAATGGCCAATTATATGAGCTCTGTGTCCTGAGCTGTAGCCTGTAATTCATCTATGTGTAAAGAAAGCGAGGCTTTGTGTCCAACTCCAGTGGGCACAAAGCCACTGTTCAATCAGCCCTAACTAGGTGAATACCTTGTAACTGGTAGGATTAGGGATAGGTACCTAAATACTTAGAAAAGGTAACTAATTCATACTTTGGTTCATAAACCACACAGTACACGCACACCTTTTTCACACTAAAAATTATAAAAAGGTACCCACCTATTCCTAATTTCTAGGCTATACCATATCAAAAACTAAATCATAAACAAACATTTGCATGACCTCTGCATGTCCCAAATATCACTGTCGCATCGGCGCCGCTTTTTTCCACATCATGCTTTATAAACAATAATACCTAATGCAAAATCAAAATAAATGTTCTATTCGCTTAAAAAAGTGAAACGTAAAGTCATTAATGCTTTTGGAACTTGGAATTTGCAATTATAATAAATACTATAAATATCATTTTATAATCAAAATAAACAACACGCGTGTCCAATTGGCCCACATTCACATTCACATTCGGAAATACATTCGCGAACTATTTGAATTGGCTTCAAAATTAGTACACATATAGATCACGACCTAGTGATCATTCTGGTAAAATCTTAGAGTCGCACATTTAAAATCAAAGGAGTTAGAGCAGGTCATATGTCATATGGTCAAACAGCAGACTATTCTGATGTGCATGAAAATTGGCACACAGGTAGAGTATGACCTCCCTATCACGCTCATAAAATCTTAGAGTCGCACATTCAAAATCAAAGGAGTTAGACAAAGGAGTCGACACTTCCCATTAATGTTGAGTGATTGAATCAAGATTGAATCATTCATTATGGTAATGTTGAGTGATTGAATCATGATTGAATCATTCATTATGGTAATGTTGAGTGATTGAATCATGATTGAATCATTCATTATGGTAATGCTGAGTGATTGAATCATGATAGAATCATTCATTATGGTCCGTGAATCACTGTGAATCGACTCATGACAAATATGAATCATTGACGAGTCTGCATGGGTCTATATAATTGCATGTGACGTATACAAATAAAACAATGCATACACACACACACACACACACACACACACACACACACACACACACACACACACACACACACACACACACACACACACACACACACACACACACACACACACACACACACACACACACACACACACACACACACACACACACACACACACACACACACACACACACACACACACACACACACACACACACACACACACACACACACACACACACACACACACACACACACACACACACACACACACACACACACACACACACACACACACACACACACACACACACACACACACACACACACACACACACACACACACACACACACACACACACACACACACACACACACACACACACACACACACACACACACACACACACACACACACACACACACACACACACACACACACACACACACACACACACACACACACACACACACACACACACACACACACACACACACACACACACACACACACACACACACACACACACACACACACACACACACACACACACACACACACACACACACACACACACACACACACACACACACACACACACACACACACACACACACACACACACACACACACACACACACACACACACACACACACACACACACACACACACACACACACACACACACACACACACACACACACACACACACACACACACACACACACACACACACACACACACACACACACACACACACACACACACACACACACACACACACACACACACACACACACACACACACACACACACACACACACACACACACACACACACACACACACACACACACACACACACACACACACACACACACACACACACACACACACACACACACACACACACACACACACACACACACACACACACACACACACACACACACACACACACACACACACACACACACACACACACACACACACACACACACACACACACACACACACACACACACACACACACACACACACACACACACACACACACACACACACACACACACACACACACACACACACACACACACACACACACACACACACACACACACACACACACACACACACACACACACACACACACACACACACACACACACACACACACACACACACACACACACACACACACACACACACACACACACACACACACACACACACACACACACACACACACACACACACACACACACACACACACACACACACACACACACACACACACACACACACACACACACACACACACACACACACACACACACACACACACACACACACACACACACACACACACACACACACACACACACACACACACACACACACACACACACACACACACACACACACACACACACACACACACACACACACACACACACACACACACACACACACACACACACACACACACACACACACACACACACACACACACACACACACACACACACACACACACACACACACACACACACACACACACACACACACACACACACACACACACACACACACACACACACACACACACACACACACACACACACACACACACACACACACACACACACACACACACACACACACACACACACACACACACACACACACACACACACACACACACACACACACACACACACACACACACACACACACACACACACACACACACACACACACACACACACACACACACACACACACACACACACACACACACACACACACACACACACACACACACACACACACACACACACACACACACACACACACACACACACACACACACACACACACACACACACACACACACACACACACACACACACACACACACACACACACACACACACACACACACACACACACACACACACACACACACACACACACACACACACACACACACACACACACACACACACACACACACACACACACACACACACACACACACACACACACACACACACACACACACACACACACACACACACACACACACACACACACACACACACACACACACACACACACACACACACACACACACACACACACACACACACACACACACACACACACACACACACACACACACACACACACACACACACACACACACACACACACATGCCGATACACATTAGTGAAACACATTAACACAAACTAATTTGTTGGCTAATCAGCTGTGCAGCAGCAGTCGTTTGACATCGCTCTGATTCCGATCATTGATGCAGTAAATAAATTATGCAATAAATGGAACTGACAAGTAACCTTATTATGTGCTGTAGCTTGTAACCCTACTGATGTGCTGTATGAATTAATGATACCCTGTGGAAATGGACATAATGTCCAGAATAAAAGTATATATATATATATTATTAGTATATTAGTATATTAGTATATATATTATTAGTATATTATTAGTCAGGCATTATGATATGAATCTTAGGCATGTGCTGAAAAGGCTGAAACACCTAAGTAAGAAAGAAGCATGTACCTAACCTATCCAAGTGAGAAAACAAAACAATAAGAAATACTAATAAATTGTAATAGCCTGGCAGCAATGTTCAGTCCCGATTCCAGACTCCCGAGTCCACCTACAACACAATTAATATTCCCACTCACAGGGTATCAGTATGTATAACTTAGAAGTCGGCGAGATATAATTAACAGGATATAACTTATACAAATACCTTAGAATAGCCCATAATAAACACTGCGTGCTTACTGTTTAGAGGCGTGATTTTATCAAGGCCTTACATATGATCCTACCATCCCGAGAGTAAATTAAAAGGGCAGATCAAATGACGTCATCAGTAATCACTAATCACATTGATATGCTTGATTGTTTATTAATTAAAAATTATCCATACCTGTCTTGATAACTGACTGAATTCCTGCTTAAAATACCTAATATTTAAATATAAATATAAATAAAACATTTAAACTATGCCAGACAGCTCTCATGAATATTTGCAGTTATTCAAAAACCCTGTAGAAATTTAAATGACGTCATCGAATCATAAGAATAAGCGGTTAGTTATTATAGAGTTCAGTGGGTTAGTGGGCCGTGGGCTAAAGTGGTGCGACGACAAAGACGCCATCATAGATGAGTCCCTTAAAGGAAATAGTTCACCTTTAACATGGAGTTTTGGACTGAGATAGCAGATTTGTAGAGCAGATCTAAAAATGGTTTGTGGTGAAAGAATTACCTCCCTACGTTAAGTAATTTCGACACAGGACTAGTGGGCCCGGTTTCAATTCCGCTGTTCCGGGCCACGATCAGTTCCTTTCGCTCGCCGCTCGCCGCCGCCGGCTCGCCGCCGGAGGCAGGTACACCCTCTGGCACGTAGTTTCTGGTCACGACGCCTCGTTAATATCCGCTCAGCCGCCAGGGCGGCGCGGCGGACTCTTGTCAGAGACTGTACTTGGCGTCAGGCGGAGCGGGGCGGAGCCAGAATGCCAGCTGTCATCGTACGATTTCTTGTGAAATAGACAGAGAAACTTACTTCTTTCTCCACATATATCCATCAGTTGTCCAAACCAAAGCCATATTCGTAGTTTTGAACTCAAGATGCACCGTATGGGTGAATTTCAAGACAACTTTCAAGGTGACCTATTCCCTTTAAAGGGAAATAATGACCTTTTGATTATGTTAGCAACAATTTCTTAGGCTACCGTTATGTTTTTAAAGTTATTTTATTTAAATTTAAGAATTAAATAAAATTATTCCCAAATTCAAAGTTGTAAGTTTGGAAAAAATACAAAACAAGTACCTTGTGTACTTCATGAAGGTCATTGACAAATTCGTCCTTCCCTACCATTGTTAACATCGAGTGCGGCATTTGTGGAGGCTCTGTGACATTTCCGATCAAACTGAGCGCTGCTCGGACACCCGCTAGTAGCGCTTTCGTTCTCCATGGCAACCGGGCGTCAGCCAATCAAAAGCCAGAAAGGGAATACATTCTGACTTTTCATTGGCTCACGCCTGGTTGCCATGGAGAACGAAAGCGCTACTAGCGTGCGTTCGAGCAGCACTCTGATCCGTGAAGCAATCCGTGAAGCATCCGTGATGCATGACTGACTATCAGTATAAGTCATGAATAACAACAACATGCAAACTATACCAACTCGAATAAAATAATAGCGGAATGAATTGAACCCCAGGCAAGCTAGTATTCGCAAAGCACTCGGCACTGCGCCACAATAGCAAAAGGTGAGGGAAATGCATATTGGATACAATATTATTACGTCACAAGTTTCTGAAGTGTCAACTACTATGAAATACAGTGATAAAATACCTTTAATAATGATTAACAAGAAAATTCAAACTTAAAAACAATAATTTGAATAAGTCTTTAATTAGCTTTCAACTCGAAATCAGATATATTTTGCAATGCTACACAAGAATGGCACCAGTGACGTCATTAACAAAGCCTGCTACGGGACTTGGGTATACTAATCAGGAACAACTCGCCAAGTGCGCCGAAATGGTTAAGTGCGCCGAGAAGCATGACAATGACTTTGTAAACAAATCGCCGACGCTAAATAGGTCGCCGTCGATGTGCATCGATGAGCTTCTGATTTAATTGCCAGTTTTGTGTTATTGTTCGTTAGTTTTTTTGGGAAAAATTATTATTTTTCATGATAAAATAAAGCATAGTGTTATATACAGCCACAGACAAACTATACACAACTCCTAATGTTGAAAACAAATGAATCGATTTTCAAAAATTGAGGGTCGCAACCACTAACTATCCCGCGTTGATGTGCATCGATGAGCTTCCGATTTTATTGCCACTTTTTTCAATCGCTGTTAGTTTTAGAAGATCGCCGGGCATATAATCACAACAAGCAGAACGCACAATATATTTTCCACTCCATTGCGTAAAAAAAACAATACGGGAAAAGCCCGCAGTTTGATGAGGACCAAAAGTACTTGACAAAAGGTCAGAAATAGTGCAAGTACCGGTCGTTTAAAGTGTGGAACGCTTATCAACTTTAACTTGAAATATCTTTCGGTAGGAAAGTTTTCATGCAAAATGTGATGAATTTACAATATATTTTGATCTCGTCTGGCGATTTCAAATGCTAACTCCATTTTAGTGGAAAAAGGTCATTATTTCCCTTTAACTCTATAATATGCTGAAATTGGACAGTGGTAAGATTATACAATAATATTTATAATATTTATTATAATAGCAAATTTCAAGTTCCAAAACATTAATACTTGACGTTTCGCTTTTTAAGCGAATATAACATTTATTTAAATTTTGCGTTTTTTTTATAAAGCATGATGTGAAATAAACTGCGCCGCAGATGAGACGGTGATATTTGGGCCAAAGCTTGCAAATGTGTGTTTATGATTTAGTTTTGGATATGGTATAGCCCCTAGGATTTAGGAAAAAGTGGGTACGTTTTGAGGATTTTTCGTGTGAAAAAGGTGTGCGTGAACTGTGTGGTTTATGAACCAAAGTAATGAGTTAGGCATCTTATCTAAGTACTTAGGTAGTACTGCGTCAGAAACCCTTAACTCTACCAGTACCAAGGTACCTAGTTAGGTTAGGGCTGATTGAACAGTGGCTTCACTGGCGGATCCACGGGGGGGGGGGGGGCAATCCGGCCATGCCCCCCCCCCCCCCAAAGCCTGGAAGGGGGGGGGGGGGGCCAACATGTCTTTTGCCCCCCCCCCCAAAAAAAAAAAATATATATATATATATATATATATATATATATATATATATATATATATATATATATATATATATATATATATATATATATATATATATATATATATATATATATATATATATATATATATATATATATATATATATATATATATATATATATATATATATATATATATATATATATATATATATATATAAATAACTGTAATATGAGCCTCAACGCATATAAAAAACAATACAATTCCGTGTTCTGTGAAATTTTAAGAAGAAAAAAATGAACACGTTCATAAATAATGATTTCGTCGTCGACGAGGGAATAACTAGACCCACGACCAAGGGCGGATCCAGGGGGGGTGGGGGGGGGGGGGCGAACGGGGCCATGCCCCCCCCCCCCAAGCCTGTTTAAGGGGGGGCCAAACTATGTTTTGCCCCCCCCCCCCAAGACGTGAAATTTAATGCATGCTATATTTGCGTTTTTAGAACGGTACTGGGCATCCCAAAATTGCAGCAGTCAAAATCAAGCTAGCCTCAGTCAAAAACTGAAAAATTTCGCGCCGCTTCGCGGCATGACACAAGTTTCGCAATTGCATATACAAATTTGGAAAATTAATTCCATTAAGTGTCTTGCAGAGGCTCTCCTTGGCGGTAATTGCTGGCCCCAGGGCCAACTCTCTTCATAAAATATTATCTTTAAAGCGGGCTACATGTTTAGCTTGTCTGCCGAGTTCCGAAAAAGGCGACGCGAACGCAAAGACGCGGACTTCGGCAACCGGAAGCTGTTCCAGCGGTGCCCAACTTGTTGGCCCGAAGAGCTAATAGTGGGGACCAGGCCAGGACTATCTCCCCAAGCCATCTCCCCCAGGCTCCTCCAGATCCACAGGGACCATTTATGCGCGGAAATGTCGGTCTGCCTCTTGCTACTTTGAAACCATTTGCACCGTTACCAGTTGTTTGTTACAGTTCGGTACATAGGTATGTATACAGACTACAGTTATTATTATCATATGTACAATTGAGCGCAGACTGCCACCGGCCATCGTGATTTACTATCCGAGGCTAATGTATATATGAAAAACTACCTTCATTTCAACATTTTGCATCATACCGAGATGTGCAACCAGGAAAAGGGGTTACCTGAGGCTTAGCTCCACTCACGGTCTGGTTCCAATATTAAAAATGCGTTTTCAACGACCTAAAATTAAAATGTTCACGCTGCTTCGCGGCGTCACATCAGTGGCCATCGTCATAACGAAGCCATCGTCATCGTCTTCGTTTCGTCGTAACGCTGAATTGAATGAATAACATTTTTAGCTTATTATCCTCTACAAGGCTAAGAAGCTAAAAATGCCTATGTTTCTGGGTTTTATCAGGCAAACCCGAGCAAAAAAAAAATCGCGCCGCTTCGCGGCGCTAAATAACAAGTACCTACTATAACATGCAAATCCACATTACAAATGTTGCAAAGGCTTATACACGCATAACAAATTGGGGTACATTTTTTTTTCGTCATTTCAGCCGACCCCCCCACTCAAAAATTATCGGCGACGCCCCTGGGTACAGCTGACAATTGACATAGTTTTTATCAGTGTAAGGCAATGTCGGAACAATACAAACTGCAAGCTGACATCTTTCCTTTTTCGATATCCCAAAAGGTCGAAAACCTATAAAAAAAATGGGGAAAAAAATCGAAATCGTGTGGTTGCAAAATAAAGTGGCCCAAATCCGGGAAGAAATTCGAAATTGGGGGTAGGTAAGGTCCGCTAAAAAAAACGGTTTGCCCCCCCCCCCCCCCCAAAACGGCCGGCTGGATCCGCCCTTGAGTGGCTTTGTGCCCACTGGAGTTGGACACAAAGCCTCGCTTTCTTCACATAGAGATGAATTACAGGCCACAGCTCAGGACACAGAGTGCATATAATTGGCCATTAAGTGGCTGGTGTGTCCACAGGGCACAGATGAATGCTGGGCCGCTGACATATTTTTTTGGATAGTTTATGCTGTTCGACCAAAACAGAATGATTCTTTGAGCAATGAATGATTCAATCAGCCTATTTTATCTGTATGAATGATTCAATCAGTGACTCACAACATGTTTGCGCATGAGGTGAATCGATTCATGAGCGATTCATTTGAAATAAGCGAAATAAGAATGATTCAATCAAAAGTAGTCGATTCACATTGAATTGTTGAAAAGTCTGTTTGTGACCCATACATCGTCTCACGTGGTCATACCAAGCACTGTCACAGAGTAAGCTTAGCAACCACCCGTGAAACATTGTGTGACCCGACTGCAGAGGTGGAGAATTGTCAAAATGCCAGGGGGTGCTTTTCACCGGCGGCTCTCAAATCCAAGTTGTAGCGAGAGGACGAGGAGAGGTGGCGGCCGTTATGGCCGCTTAAACGCGACGGACCGTAAAATAAAAGGAAGCAAGCGGCACGAAAATGGAACCAAACATCAGTGACAAGATGCATCGAAAACCCAATATGGAGTTTCATGTCATGGTCGCTGGAAGCGAGTTTTGTTTGCACTACGGCTGCCCCCCCCCCCCAAAAAAAAACCGCTTCGAGTCACATCAAGAATCGTAATGTATGTTAACTTGTAAACGATGGGAAGAGAACAAAAAGTCACGGTGCGAACATGTAAACCTTCAAGTCACATAATATCGGCACCGAAATGACGAAGTCGTCAATGCTGACCTGACCGTGTGAACTTTTTTTCCTTTTTTTCATTAATTTATTCAATGTATCTCGATATTTCGAACAACCACATACAAGCAACGCAACGCAGAAGAAGACACGGTCCGGGCGGCAGCAGTCCTGGCAGCTGCGCGGCGCGGCCTCGGATATCACAGCGGCGACAGGCGGACATGCCGCAGCGAGAGGTGTGCATTGGCGAATCCAGGGCGGGGGGGGGGGGGCGGCAGGGGCAAAAGCCCCCCCCCCCCAAGCTCGACAGGGGCGACAATAGAAATTATCCCCCTAAAAAAATCGCTGAAACTGGCGATGAAAATGGGTACTGCCTGCGAAAAAAACTTTTTGCGAAAGAAAGAAATGTTGTTTTTGCCTCGTTCGTGTTCGCTCTATTTGGTAGCATTTTGGTAACAGTAGGGTTAGGGAAAGTGGCGCGTCTGACGCTATTTTGGAGTGATTCACAACCAACGTAAGTTATAATTGTACACGCAGCGTCGCAGCCTTTGGTCTCCTGCTGCCTGCTGCGTGGCAGAGGAGCGCGGGAATGAATTTCCTTACATAGGTACCTATGTTGTGTGGAATACGTCTACTAGTATTAAGTAGGGTAATTAGGTTCAGTTAAACAAACATAATGGTCTTCTTTTTGTAGCTGTTGTATTCCACGACAAATCGACAAAAACAAAGTGCAAAATGACACCGTTATGTCACCGATTATGGCCAAAATTGGTATATGGGGTAGCCTGGGGCGCTTAACCCTATTTGTAACAGGGGGGGCGGATTCCGCCCCCCCCCCCCCCCCCCCCCCCTCATGTTTTTCGCAGATATCTCCAGAACGGCTGGGAGCAGGCCCATGACATTTTCGGACTTTTCATAGAATTGAATACCGCATTTGAAGTCAAAATTTTGAGTTCTTAACTTGAACAGAGGCGGTTTCAGGGCCCAGTTTTGGGTGGGTTCGGAGGCGAAATTTGGCGATAATACGGAAATGCGATCTTCACGGTTTCTTCCTAACTGCATCAAGTATAAATGAGTTACATCGGTTTACGGTGATTGCAACAAGTGCAAATTAGTTGATGTTAATGAAATATCATAAAAATTGCATGGCAGAGGCGGTTTCAGGGGCTTGAAAAGGGGGGGGGGGTTCCAGGAAGTATTCAATGCTAGGCGGGAAGCCAATAGAGCGATGTAAGGGGCATTTATAGCTATCAAGATGTAAAATATAGCTTCTGCTTCCATTATTTGCATAATTTATTACATATAGAGTTGCAGGGGCGTGCTCAGGAACATGAAAAGGGGGTGACTGGCATGGAGATGACGATATATACCAGCGATAACGGCGCAATAGACGTTTAGCTTATAATGATATATGCACATATGAGGCCAGAAAAGAGAATAAAGTCATTTTTGGCAGAGGCGCGCTCAGGAATGGAAGAAAGAGGGTCATATTATTGCAAGGAAACTAAGAGGCATGGGCGCACAATGACATAACATACTGCAGTTTTCGGATGAAACACGCACCACAGGCTACTCTACGAACGATTATAGGATAATAGGCGAGCCCAGGTAGGGTAAAAAGGGGGGTAAGCAATGTCAATTGAAGTTGTAAGTGAAATAGTCACTGTTGACTAGTTAGTATCATAATAGCGGATAATATACTTTTTTAAATGTCTTGCGCCGCCCCAGTTTGGATCCTGGATACGCCTATGATGAAGTACAACATGCAAAAAGGAACTATCTACGATCAGTAACATATTTATAGTGCTGGGTAGCAACTTGTCTGCGGTTAATATTTTTTCCCAATTTACCTCCCTTTTTCACTAACCTGGTACCGCCTATGGCAAAAAAATATGATGTATAACTGTTTTTTCTAATGTCACAATCACATACCATTTCATTTATATTAAAAAAAACACATAAAAAATGGTTTTATTACGCACTTACTTCACCCCCATATTGAGTGACCTGCACACACCTATGATTTTTGAATTTTCAAACGTCACCGTCATATATCAATTTCCAATTCAATCTATATCGATTCCTATTGGTTGTGTTCAAATCGGTCGATAAACATGAAAGCTATGTCGGATCAAAAATACCACTAAAATCTGTAGTTTTTGCCCCCCTGTTGCCCCCCTATCCAAAATTTTGATATTTTTATTATTTAGAAATGTAGATCGTGTTGAGAGGAACCAAACACCGTTTCATTTTTGAAAATCGGACGGGTAGATCTCGAGATCTCCGGGGGGGGGGGCGGAATCCGCCCCCCCCCCCCTGTTACAAATAGAGGTAGCCAGGAGCCTGTTACAAATAGGGTTAAGTGAGTTGTAAACGTTGTATTGCAATGCAAGCAGTGGTTCAGGAGATATCGCCTAGGACATTTTTATAAGGTCACGGTGCAGGTCAATCTTTGTCGGCCCATATGGCGGGGAATTTATGAAGCAATATAGATGTATTATGTCATTATAATGGCAAGGAGCTGTTTTATAACATGGTGATGTGTATTTTTTATTTTCGAAAATTTCACAATTTAGTACGTTTTCCAAATTGTACAACTTTTTGGATACCTTTTCTCAAACGTGTTTCTATTTTTTTGGCTATGCTATTCTTACGTGTAAGGACGTGATAAAGTGAGAAAAAAAATGAAATTGAGGAATATTTGCTTCCAAATATCACAAATTATGTCATTTTATTTGCTATTTTATATATAAAAAATATGTTATTCGCTAATAACTCTTGACTGAATAAAACTAGATTGGTACGACAGACGTCATTTTGCTGTTCTCAAGACGAATTGAATGCTCTGCAGCATGACCTCTGTCTGACATTTTATGACCTTGACCTTAAATTTCGAAGTTAGTATTTGTTTTTGAAATTTTGAATCTTTTTTAATACCCAAGCCAAATGTATTTCCTATTTTGACTGTATTATTGTTAAGTGTAAAGAAGTGTCGTTCAAACAGAAAAAAATGATGGTTATTGGTCTTCAAATATGCTAAATTTGGTCATTTCTTGTGTTCTTTTTGTGAAAGATATTAGGTATTCTCCAATAACTTTTGATGAATAAAGATAAAAACGTAAAATGGACACCATTTTGTTATTTTCGTTAAGACGCGTTGAATGATATGCATTATGACCTCTTTCTAACATTTGGTGACCTTCACCTAAGGTCAATGTCAGGTTAAAGGTTAGGTTTCCAATTGTGGCCGCATTTGTGGCGATGTTATATATCTTAAAACTTGTCTTGTTGCGAGGAATCCGATTGTGCTTAAATAACGCCTGATTGTCAATGGCAACATTTAAATTCATTTTAATTTGAATGTCGAATAGTAACTTGATAACTTCCTTCTCGGTGTAAAGAAAGCCCGAAAATGTCCCAATTTGCTTTATAATCATCAACGATCGCGCAATTATTTTAATACCAATGAATTCCTATCTTCAAGACAAGTTCAAAGATATATAACATTGCCGTGCAGGTCAAATTTGGAAAGGTGACTTTGCGCCGTGACCTTGACCTTAGGTCAAGGTCATCAAATGTCATACAGAAGTCATGCTGCACATCTATCAACGTGTCTTGATGATGCCAACAAAATGACGTTTACCGTGCCCTTCTAACTTTATTCAGTCAAAAGGTATTAGCGAATAGCTAATTTATATATAGAATAGCATATAAAATGGAAAAAATTGTATATATTTGGAGGCAAATATCCATCAATTTTATGTTTGCACTTAATTGACACGTCCTAGGTCACCTAGGTCATTACATGTAATAATAGCATAGCGAACAAAAATAACCCAAGTCCGCAAAAGGATAAATGGGGGCACCTTTTAGGTCATATGGAGGCCCCTGGGGCCCGGAAGGCCCCCAGTGAAATTAGCCCCCCCCCCCCATATTGGGAGGCTGGATCTGCCAGTGGAGGTGTGGCGCCAGGAGCTATGCACGGAGGCGCGGGAGGCCTGCCCCTGTCCACCGGCCCGGGGCGCGAATTGCACTATCAGCAAAACAGCGATTCTTAAGCGCCGGCTACGGTGCCGGGTCGGGCAATCCGCGCCCCGGGCCGGGCGACCGGCCCCACAAACATGCTGAGGGACGGTAAGACTGACCGTGTGAACTGACCTGACCCTACCTGACCGTGCAAAACCGCCTATTTACACACGGACAGACACACATACATACACTTTTACACCACTCAGTCTTACTTCGCCGAAGTAAGACTGAGCAGCCGTTAGTTAAACGGACCTGTTTATTTGAGGAGGTGCTTTTTACAGTGAGGGGGTGCACTTTTTAGCTCAGGGGGTGCTTGAGCACCCCCAAAACCCCTATTCTCCACCCCTGCCCGACTGGGATTCGAACCCAGTATCCTTCCATTAGTGAGTATTTTTCTCAAAGGACTCTTATGTTATCCCAACCACACTTGACAGTTGACACTGAGATATCCTGTGGGACATATCAATCAGGAGCTCGAGAGAAAAAACAACGAGAAAAAAAAGAAAGAAAGACACAACAATTTCCTTAAAGGAGGACCCCGGGCAAAACAACTATGTCACGTGCAGATTGCCCGTCGGCCACTTACTCGTGTTGCACAACGGCAATGACATCCCATTGTAACAACAGGTCGTTGTGGGCTGCACCTATCCGGCTATGGGCAAAATACATCATCTTTGAAAATATCAAAAATGGAGGAGCCCTGGTGATACGAAACCAGCTGCCATTACGTGCGCGGCTGATCCCCTCCCATTTACCCTCCTGCACTGACAGACATTGGAGACTCTTGAGAGTTCTCAGAGACCATACAGGGGTCGATTTAGTCTCTGCAGAGAGCCACATTTTACGAGAACTTTCGAGGGGGTCTTTTGGTCTCAAGATTATCTTTTTTGTCAAGGTTCTCAGCGTGAACTATTTAGTCTTGCTTGAGAATGCCTGAAAAACGTATCAGGCGCCGGCCGGGATTGAACCGGGGACCCCTCACATGTTAAGCGAGCACTCTACCACTGAGCTACGGCGTCGCTTATACCAGAACAAGCAAAAAGACGGTGCCAACCAAGGCAATTGCTGGGTGAGGTTGATACCTACCGACTTTCCGTGTATTAATATTGTTTGGTTAACAAATTATGGTATGAAAGTAATATTTACAAATCAAAACGATCGAAAAAATAATAGTTATTCGGTATTTACTTTAATAAAAGTCGGTTTCCGTCGTTGCGATTACAGCGACACCTGCAGTGCTATGGTGGTGCCATCTGAATGGAATTAATTCAATTTCAGGATTCCCTCAGGAGATCATCCACTGTTCTCAACAGGTGACTGCCAACACATCCCGCGGGTTCGATCCTCGATCGCGACAGACTTTTCTAATTCGTTGACTGCCTGATGGTCTCAGAGACATAAAATTGTCAGCTGGAGACATATTTGCTCTCAACAACCAACGCGGAGACCATGTATATGTATCAGGCGAGACCATCCACTGAAAGGTCTCGGAATGGAAACCGTACAGGTTTCTCAGGGAAGAGCATTCAGCAAAAGTTCTCAAAAGTGTTTCTAAGTGTGGAGCTACCGATACCAGTTTCGGAGCACTGCAATGCAGCAGGGCCACTGTAGGGCTGACCAAGTGGCCCAATGTCGAAAAATCGGGGTTCGGGGACATATTTAAGGTCACGTGGCACGTGAATTCGAGTTTGCCCAGGGTAGGCACCACCACCGGCATGTGGGTATCCAGCAATAGCTGCCATTTATAAAATTCAGAGCAAATTTATCGATTCATTTTTGCGCTAGGGGCGATCTTGGTTTGGCCCCATTATAAGTCTATGGGAAATGGCACGTGCCTGCCGCGCGCGCTTCGAAGTTTGCCCACACTAGCGAACCCTGCCATCATCTAGATCCCCGTGAGTGAGCGATGTGTCCAACATGTGTCCGATGTGATAGAGAACTTGGAGTGGCTCCCTATCGCAGCGATGGTGGACTTTAATTATTTGTGTCTCCTGCATAAAATCGTTATGACCAATGAGCCCGAGGTACTTAGGCGAGAGGTGCGTTACAACAGAGATGTAGTTGAACGCAGAACCAGACATTCAGCCCACCTGTACTTGTCTCGCTTTCGCACTAACATTGGCAAAAGAACTTTTAGGCACCGGGCATGTGTGCTGTACAATGAACATGTGATCGGATATGAGCTGCAGGGCATGTCATACGCGCGCTTTAAGAAAGTGTTCAAAGCTCGTCTTCTCACTTAAGATTTTAGAAGATTTTATATCGTCCGCTTAGTATTGTTCTTTGTAGGTACTTCAATCATTTTAGCGTATACAAATATTTTTGCTTTGTGCTGTTTTAGGTTGTGCTTTTTATTTCATCTACCATTTCTGAGCAGTTGTGATTCTTAACATGTGAACCTACGTCTGACGAGGGCTCATAATAGCCACATCTTTGTGGATGAGTGCCAATGATGTACAATAAATAAATAAATATAGATCCCCGTGAGTGAGCGATATGCTGAAAATTTCGGCAAAATTTATCGAGCCGTTTTCCAGGGCATCAACTTTGCCCGATATCGGACAGGAATCGGAAAACAAAGCACGGAGAATGGCTCAGGTTGTTTTTCTATAAAAAAAACACGATTCTAAAGAATAGTGTTATTTTCAATATAGAACAACAACCTTCGGTTATGCACGGGGCATTGCTTTGGGGCAATGCCGGACCGAAGGTAGGTTGAGTCCGTTTTAGGCCGTTCGTTTTTGCAATTGCAGGTGAAATACAATTTGCACAGAGGTGACACTTTTGCCAGAAGGTACTCCAGACAGTGCTTCACACCCCCAGGCACGTAGCCAGGATTTCGTCCAGGGGGGGGGGGGGCGGCGCCTCGAAAGGGCCCCTTCCCGAGCGTTGAAAGGGCCCCTTCCCAAGCGTTGAAAGGCCCCCCCCCCAAAAAAAAACGCATGAAAAGGCACGTGACAAGGCTGGAAAATGCAGTATGGCAGGTATGGCATGGGCCATACCAACGTTTAGGAGCTGGAGTTAGCAAACTGCCACATCAACTTTGGAACCAGCGACACGAATTTGGAATCAGCTATACCAACTTGGAATATTTTTTTAAGCTCAAGACCTGGAACTCTTAAACAAATTGGCGCGAAAATTTTGAGTATTATGCCCTGGGTTGCTTTCTCATCAATGCGTCGCATTGCGTATGGTGCGGAGCTCTAAAATTGCTATATTGTGCGTTTAAAAGTGCGGTGAAAAAGTGCTAAAATGAACTATTTTGCTAATAATATAGGAAAGTAGCAACAAAACACATAAATGCGCCGAGAAACTGACCGATTTTTTTTCCTAACCCGCATATAATTGAATTTGTAGTTAAATTGCGCCGCGGAGCGGCGCGAAAGTTTTGAGTTTTATTCCCTGTACAACTGTATTCTTACTGTTGAAATGCCCAAGGTCCCTTCAGATCGTCTAGGGGCCCCTCTGACCTTTTTTACGCCCTTCCGACCTGTTCAGGGACTCATCTAGGATCCGCGAAGCGAAAAGACATGATGTGGAGTGGGTGATATATATAATACAAAGAGGGCCTACTCTACAGGAAAAAATAAAATCGGATCTTTCGGGTATATTGTAGCACCCTGACGAAAGGTGTTACAATATACCCGAAAGCTCCGCTTTTAATATTTTATTGTGGAGTAAGTCCTCTTTGTATTTAATCTTCATTTGGGATCTCTACGTGCTTTGACCCTTCCGGTCTCACCAGAGACTCCTCTGACCTTCCAAGAAACCTCTCTTGTGTGTCAAGGGGCCCATTCGGCCTGTTCAGAGGTCCTTCTGACCTGGCCAGGGACTGCACTGGCTGCTTTGTCACCCTGCCGACATGCTCAGGGGCAGGGGCGGCGGATTGCGGGGCGCAGGGTACCCAAAATCCCCCCCCCCCTCCTCAAATGAAAATCATGGGGAGGGAAGGGTCATGTTGGCCCCAGATTGAGCAGGCTAAAATCTGGAGGGTAGGGGCAAAAAACTACCCTTTGCCCCCCAGGATTTTCGACTGGGGGAATTTTGGGTACCCTGCCCCCGCAATCCGCCGCCCCTGCTCAGGGGCCCCTCTGACCTGCCCAGGGGTCCCTCCAGTCTGGCTAGGAACTCATCCGGCATGTTTAAGGGGCCTTCCGACCGGCCCAGGGACCCTTTCGGTCTAGCCAGGGGCCCCTCTGACTTGCCCAGGAGCCCCTCCGATCGGCCCAGGGACTCTTCTGGTCGGCCTGCGCTGGCTGCTTTGTCGCCCTGCCGACATGCTCAAGGGGCCTTCCGACCTTCCCTGGAGCCCTCTGTGCTGGCTAGGGGCCACTTCGGCATGTTCAGGGGCCCTTCTTACCCGCCCAGGGGTCCTTTCGGTCTGATCAGGGGCCCCTCCGATCTGCGCAGGGGCCCTTTTAACTTTCCAGGGGCCCTCTGGTCTCTCCAGGGGCCCTTTAACCTTCTAAGGGGCCCTTCCGACCTAGCAAGGGACTGCGCTGGCTGCTTTGTCGCCTTGCGCCATGATCCGAGGGCCCTCCGACCTGCCCTGGGGCCCCTCCGTGCTGGCTAGGGGCTCATTTGGCATGTTCAGGGGCCCTTCTGACCCACCTAGGGGCCATTTTGGTCTGGTCAGGGCCCCTCTGACCTGCACAGGGGCCCTCTTAACTTCCCAGGGGCCCTCTGGTCTGTCCAGGGGCCCTCCAACCTGCTCAGGGGCCCTTATGACCTGGCAAAGGACTGTGTTGGCCGCTTTGTCGCCCTGTTGACACGTTCAGGGGCCTCTCAACCTGACCAGGGGCCCCTCTATGCTGGCTAGGGGCCCATTCGACGTGTTCAGGGGGCCCATTCGACGTGTTCAGGGGGCCCATTCGACGTGCTCAGGGTCCTCTCTGACCCGCTCAGGGGCCCTTTCGGTCTGGCCAGGGGCCCCTCTGACATACACAGCGCTCTTTTGAACGTCCAAGGGGCCCTCTGGTCTTTCAGAGAGGGCCCTGGTGGCCCTAAAGGGCCTCTGAAGTCCTCTTAGCTCTCTAAAGACCACGCTTCGTGTAGTAAAGAGCCTATGATACCGCGCTTCGCGCGGTCTCGTCGGCCCTTTTCGGCGCGCTGCGCGCGCCGAAAAGGCCCTCGCGCGCCAAAAAGGGCCCTCCTGGCCTCTAGGGGGGAGGGGGGCGGCCGCCCCCGCCGCCCTCCCCTTGGCTACGTGCCTGCACACCCCTATGCGAGTTTCGTCAAAATCTAAGGATTCTTTTTTTCTCTCGAGATATAGGCTTTTTAGTTTGTCCCCATTGACTTGCAATGTTAAACTTCATGTTGCTGTTGCAAGTGCAATGGAGTTGTCACAGACTTGAAACTTGGCATCAGATCAGATGACGGTCTCGACTCGGAACCCTGAAAGTTTCCTCGCAAACAAATGGTTTCCCTGACCTGGATCCAAGATTTACTGATCTCCAAAACCCTTTGTTAAACCACCTCCAATCGAACAGCTCAGGTTTGTTTCACAATGGAAACACAATTCTAAAGAATAGTGTTATCCAATGCTCAATCCAACCTTCGGATACCTGAGGGCGACGCCTTTGGGGGTGTCGCGGACCGAAGGTTGTTTTTCAAATGAGTGCTCGAGATCTTGAAAGTGGAGGACCCCTTTCAAAACAACAGCAAGTGCGTCCTTGTGACTCACACATCGTCTCACGTGGTCATACCAAGCACTGCCACAGAGTAAGCTTAGTAACCACCCGTGAAACATTGTGTGAACTGACTGGGATTCGAACCAACGATCCTTCCATTAGTGAGTCTCTTTCTCAAAAGACTCTTATGTTATCCCAACCACACTTGAAACTAAGATATCAGGTGGGATATGGCAATCAGGACCTCGAGAACATGGATTTTGCGAAATGTTCTGAAATTTTGAAGAAACACAACAATCTCCATAAAGGAGGACCCGGGAAAAACAACTATGTCACGTGCAGATTGCCCGTCGGCCACTTACTCGTGTTGCACAACGGCAATGACATCCCATTGTAACAAAAGGTCGCTGTGGGCTGCACCTATCCGGTTATGGGCAAAATACATCATCCTTGAAAATATCCCAAATGGAGGAGCCCTGGTGATACGAAACCAGCTGCCAGCACGTGCGCGGCTGATCCCCTCCCACTTACCCTCCTGGAGCTACCGATACCCGTTTCGGAGCACTGCAATGCAGCAGAGCCATTGCTGACCAAGTGGCCCAATGTCGAAAAATCGGGGTTAGGGGACATATTCAAGGTCACGTGGCACGTGCATTCGAGTTTGCCCAGGGTAGGCACCACCACCGGCATGTGGGTATCCAGCAATAGCTGCCATTCATACAATTGAAAGAAAACTTATCGATTCATTTTTGCGCTAGGGGCCATCTTAGTTTGGCCCCATTATAAGTCTATGGGAAATGGCACGTGCTTGCCGCGCGCGCTTCGAAGTTTTCCCTCACTAGCGGACCCTGCCATCATCCCCGTGATCCCCGTGAGTGAGCGATATGCTGACAATTTCGGAGAAATTTATCGAGCCGTTTTCCAGAGCATCAACTTTTACCGATCTCAGACACGAATCGGAAAACAAAGCCCGGAGAATGGCTCAGGTTGTTTTTCTATAGAAAAACACAATTCTAAAGAATAGTGTTATTTTCAATATAGAAAAACAGCCTTCGGTTAAAGGAAATAGTTCACCTTGGAAAAATTTGCCAACACGATTTGATTACATTTTGAAATACAATTTATTTTGATATTGTCAAAAATGGTCATACATCGCGCCGATTCAGGACAGATGATCGTAAATTATTAATTTTATCAAAACTATATACATACTCTCTGAGTGAGGGTCCTCACGTCACGCGAATTAAAAAAATGTCTCAGCCAATCAGATTCGAAAGTAGTCGCGTAAGGATAGACTCGCAGTAGAGAAGTGCCAACCGGCGGCCTACGGTTCGCTTGCTAGCCCAGTATACAAGCTGATTGGCCGATTGTATAGCCTACACTGCAAAACAATGAGAACTTTGCCTGGTCTTCGAGAGCCTCATGGGCGGTCGCTCGACCACCACATGCAGGGGCGTCGCCGATCATTTTTTAGTGGTGGTGGTGGTGGTGGTGGGGGGGGGGGGGGGGTCGGCTGAAATGACGAAAAAAATGGGGTCGAAAAAAATTTACCCCATTTTTGTGCGTGTATTTAAGCCTCACATTTGCGATATTGCGAGTTATTTTTGGCGATGGTGCCCCCCTTGAGCGATGGCGCCCACAACGCCAATTTGTCCGTACCACTTTTTTGGACGTGGCCCTGCCCCTGGTCAACTGCGCCGCGCCCCGGGACACGGGATAGGGAGCATTTATATATTTTCCCATTGACTTGTAATGGGTACGTCACGAAATTGACCTGCCCTTTCGTCACTGATATTAACCCGCGCACTGCAGGGGCTTTGCGCCGAACACGAACTGCAGGGGGGTGATTTCCGCCCCCCCCCCCTGAGATCTCGAAAACTACGCAACGTAGCGAGAAGCGGAAAACGGCATTTGATAGATTCATACATGTCCTATTGAAAGTATTTCTGTCTTTTTTTAAGTCAGGTCAAAATTGAGGTCACCAGAGGTCATCAAAGGTCAAATTTTCCAGTTTTTCCTGTTTTAGGACATCGCTCCAGAAATTCCCATATATCTCAGAAACAATGATAGTTAGAAACAAACGGAAAAAACAAACGCCAGCCAGTGAAATTTTTTATTGCTAAGGTGTCCTCAGATTTGATCTCAGGTCAATATTTGAGGCTCCAGAGGTCAAAAAGAAAAAAAATCCGTTTCTTTGCTAAATCATTTTTTGCTATTAACTTTTTACTTAATAAAGATACCGAAAAACTGTTTACGCCATTGTGTGTATCTTCTCAAGGCGCTTAAAATGATATATATGGTGATCTTGTTAAGTCAACTTAACAATTTGACCTAAGGTCGAGGTCAAGTGGTGACCCAAGTAGGGCATGTTGCATATGGCAAGACGTGTCTCGACGAGACACGTCTTGCTGTCTAGACACGACATTGATGTCTGTTTTACTTCTTTATCTTCATTATGTCGGAGTTATTGACAAAAAAGTGATGGTGATCTCGCATGACCTCAAATGACCCAATAGGGGTCACTGAACAAAACTTACACTTGGATCATCAAGAATATCCTATAATAACATGATCCAGAAGTAATTGGACTAGTGCCATGCATATCCTTGAAATAGAAAGCATTTGTATATTTCCCCATTGACTTATTATGGGGAGGTTACGAAATTGACCTGAACTTAGGTCACCGATATCAAAATTCCGAGTTATACGAATTGTAAGTACTGATGCCCTCATGACATCCTGTAAGTTTCAACCTGATCGGTGAAAAAACTCTGGCTTTGGCACAACTGCAAACATTTTTGGTGGTGGGGTCACTTGACCTGGTCTGGCGACCTGACCTGAGATGACCCGAGCATATTTATTTTCTCAAAATGTGCGCAATTGATGTCCTAACAGGTGTATCAAAACCCGGCGGCGCTGAGCGCCGCCATTTTTTCGCTATCTTTTAAAAACCTGAGAGGCGGGGGCGGAAATCAACCCCCCTGCAGTGCGCGGGTTAACATATCCGAGTTAAACGAATTGCCGATACATATGCTCTGATTAACTTCTGTGAGTTCAAATCGTTCGATCAACCCCCGTAACTTTGGCAAAACAGCAACTATTTTTGGAGGTAAGATCACTCGACGTGACCCGATGACCTGACCTGAGATGACCCCGAGGTAAACAATATATCATAGTTTTCAAGTTATTGAGAAAATCCGGGAGGGGACAGATTCTGCCCCCCCCCCCCCCCACCCCAGCGGGGCCGCGAGTTACAGGGAATAGGTCACCTTGGAAGTTGTCTTGAAATTTAACTATACGGGGTATTTTGAGCTGAAAAAAACGAATATGACATTAGTTTGGACGATAGATGGATATCCGTCGAAAAATGCGCATGTTTCCCTTTTCTCCGCCATTGCGATACAAAGAATCATGACCATGATATGACGTTATGCATATGGTAGCTTGGATATGGAAGCTATTGCACACAATAATGACGGACTTGAGGCATGCATACGCATTACGCAGGCTGCTTGTAACGTAAACAACAGTTGTGAAGTGGCAGAACCAGGGGTCCACTCCGCTCCTTCAACATTGTACAAAGTGTGACAACCGCGAGAGCTTCTGCATCTTGGCGGTGTTTATCGGATCTGCTCACAAGCTATATTTGGCTATCAACTAGTATTGACCAATCAGTCTTGAGCATCTCGACGGTGATTGGTCAGTCGTGATGTGAAACCGGGAGAGAATCGTTTGTTTACATTTCAACGGGTTCGCCATGTTAGTTCGCTGGCAATGTACGGGCGTGTGTCCGTGGACATTTGTAAGCATTGACTGAATTTTATGAAGCATAAAGAAAAGATTTAAAGGTGTATATGAAAGTTGAAATAATAATTGTATCGGTCAACATAATAATTGTATTATTTTCCCCAGAATATCTCATCAGCTTAAGATTTACTCCCAAATATGTGCGTTCTTTGCTGAGGACATGTGCGAAAATTGTCGACATAAGAGGCTGTATGTTAGCTATATTTGGGTAATTTTCAAGGATGTTAACTCGCGCACTGCAGGGGGGGGGTGATTTCCGCCCCCCCCCCCCCCCCCCCCCCCCCTCAGGTTTTTCAAAGATAGCGAAAACTACGGCGGCG